>JXTC01000003.1:3068211-3132157 GCA_002914845.1 Trema orientale
ATGGTATTGTAAAACTTCCTGGATCTTGAAGTTTAGGAGGAATCTTACTTTGCAAAATTGAGCTGCACTCTTTGGTGAGGGCCACGGTTTCAAACTCTCCCAACCGTCGTTTCTTAGAGAGAATGTCTTTCATGAATTTAACATACTTCAGCATCTGTTCTAAGGCTTCCACCAATGGTATGTTGATGTGCAACTGCTTTAAAACCTGCAAAAATTTACTAAACTGCTTGTCTTGCTGCTGCTTTTGAAATCGTTGAGGAAAAGGTGGTGGTAATCTGTCAATATGCTTCTCTGGGCAGTTTTGCTGCTGAGATGCTGCAGCAAAGTTCTCTTTTTCAACAACCTGCCTTGCTACTTTTTCCACTCTGTCTTCCTTCTCCCCTTCTCCTTGGATTGAAGTGGGCTCTCTTGGTTGTTTAGGCCTTAACACAGGCCCTTCCAGCTCTTTTCCGCTCCTTAAAGAGATCGCTTTGCAATGTTCTTTACCATCTCGCCTTGGATTTTCAGTATCACTCGGCAAAGAACCTTGGGGCCTGCTGTTCAGGGCATTGGCTAACTGCCCCATCTGATTCTCCAAGTTCCTGAGTGAAGCCGCTTGACTCTGAATTATGGCAGATTGGTTCTGGATTATGGCATCATTCTTCGCCATGTATTCCTTCAATAATGATTCCATTGAACTGGATTGCTCTAAATGTTGTTGTTTCTGGTACTGTTGTTGCTGTGGCAAATGTTGTTGGAAACCAGGAGGGTGATTCGGTCTGTTTGGAGTTGGATATGGATTAGCCCCTTGATTGCTCCACAAAAAATTGGGATGCTGCCTCCATCTCTGGTTGTAGGTGTTGGAAAACGGATTGTTGTTCTTGTTGAAGCTCCCCACATAATAAACTGAAGCAGGATTAGATGGGTAACTTTCAAATGAATGTCCTTCTCCACAATAAACACAAGACACTGTAGCTGATTGCTCTGCAGTTACTCCAGTAACCATATTCATGGACTTCAAGATATTGGACAGCGATGAAACTTGCACTGACAAGGCTATAACTGCGTCTAAATCACGAATTCCAGCAACCCGTCTACCTGCAGCAACTCTTTCCGTTGGCCATTGATAGTTATTGTTGGCCATCCGCTCCAAGATTTCATAGGCATCATTATAAGACTTGGATAAAAGAGCTCCATTAGCCGATGCGTTGACCGTGTATGAGCATTGAGACCATTGTAAAACGTCTCCATTTGGATCCAATGTGGTATCCCATGGTGTGGACACTTCCTCAACAACTCCTTGAAACGCTCCTATGATTCATATAACGATTTCCCATCAAATTGCTGAAATGAAGTAATGTCATTGCGGAGTTTGGCATTCTTTGTCGGCGGGAAGTATTTCATCAAAAAATTTTTTGCTAAGTTGTTCCATGTGGCCACCGAATCTGGGGGTATGGAATTTAACCATGCTCTCGCTCTATCTCGTAAAGAGTAGGGGAATAGCTTCAGCCTTAAAGCTTCATCAGTAACTCCTTGTAGCTTGAATGAATCGCACACTTCAATGAATAATCGTAGGTGAAGATGTGGATCCTCCGTTGGTACCCCACTGAACTGCCCCACAGTTTGGAGCATTTGAAACATGACTGGCTTCAATTCAAACTGAGGTGCTTGAATATCGGGCCTAACAATACCAGGATTAAGCCTATTGAGTATAGGAATAGCATATTCTCGGATTGCCCTGTCTCTGTCATCTGCTATTGCTGCAGCATTATTAACACCAGCAGCTTCAGCCATGTCTTCTAAACCAGCTCGCTCTTATTGTTGCTCCCTTCTTCTTACTCGAAATGTTCTTTCTATCTCAGGATCTAAAGGCACCAACTCTTGATCTCGCTGATTATTCATGTACAAGTATAACTTCCTGCAAGCACAGACACTTACACAAATAAAGAAAAGATATATCCAAGAAAAGCAAAATAGTTTCTACAAGTAACTTTAGTTATCTCAATCCCCGGCAACGGCGCCAAAAACTTATTGCGGGTTTTATAATAGCTACGTAAGTGCACGTGCCGAAATAAGTAATATAGTAGTGAGTGAGTATCGTCTCCACAGGGATTGATTACCAAAATTATTTGTAAAATGTAAATGTCAAACGAGCTAAATTAATGGATAAGAAATAACGATTTGTAATAAAATAGCAACAATTAAAAGATTCAAACAGGAATGTAAATATTAAACAGAAAATAGCAAGCTCTAATCAAATGATTGTGAATCAATGATGGGATTAAGCTGGGACTATTGAATCCTCCTTGGTTGCAAATCTGGGTGTAGTTGCTGCAGCAACGCCTACGGCAAAAATCACTCCAGTAACCGAAAATTCATTCTGCACATATTAATCTTCCGAATTCAATATGTTTAAAGTTTTTCAAACCNAATGAATCGCACACTTCAATGAATAATCGTAGGTGAAGATGTGGATCCTCCGTTGGTACCCCACTGAACTGCCCCACAGTTTGGAGCATTTGAAACATGACTGGCTTCAATTCAAACTGAGGTGCTTGAATATCGGGCCTAACAATACCAGGATTAAGCCTATTGAGTATAGGAATAGCATATTCTCGGATTGCCCTGTCTCTGTCATCTGCTATTGCTGCAGCATTATTAACACCAGCAGCTTCAGCCATGTCTTCTAAACCAGCTCGCTCTTATTGTTGCTCCCTTCTTCTTACTCGAAATGTTCTTTCTATCTCAGGATCTAAAGGCACCAACTCTTGATCTCGCTGATTATTCATGTACAAGTATAACTTCCTGCAAGCACAGACACTTACACAAATAAAGAAAAGATATATCCAAGAAAAGCAAAATAGTTTCTACAAGTAACTTTAGTTATCTCAATCCCCGGCAACGGCGCCAAAAACTTATTGCGGGTTTTATAATAGCTACGTAAGTGCACGTGCCGAAATAAGTAATATAGTAGTGAGTGAGTATCGTCTCCACAGGGATTGATTACCAAAATTATTTGTAAAATGTAAATGTCAAACGAGCTAAATTAATGGATAAGAAATAACGATTTGTAATAAAATAGCAACAATTAAAAGATTCAAACAGGAATGTAAATATTAAACAGAAAATAGCAAGCTCTAATCAAATGATTGTGAATCAATGATGGGATTAAGCTGGGACTATTGAATCCTCCTTGGTTGCAAATCTGGGTGTAGTTGCTGCAGCAACGCCTACGGCAAAAATCACTCCAGTAACCGAAAATTCATTCTGCACATATTAATCTTCCGAATTCAATATGTTTAAAGTTTTTCAAACCAGATTTAACATATTCCTATGCTAACCCAGTTCTCAAAACATCATTTATAGCATCAATTCTCAATGGGTTTGCATGGTAACAATATATTCCGATACCATTACTAATTCAAAGATCTACTAAAGAAATAATTGAATCATGCATCATTCAAGCTAATCCAACTAAGATTAACCTTTCCAGAATTAATCCTAATTTGTTTATTCTGATATTGATGGCCAAGAAATAAAAGAAAATGATAATGAAGCTCACTTGAACGAACTAGAGGAAAATACCATAAACATTTTTACAACTTTAATCCATCATTACAACCTCAGATTGATCATAATCCCAGCTAAGGAAACTTAGCTCATGGTCTGAAATGTAAAAATCAACAATCTAAAATGTTCCATTGATTACAGAAAGTTCAAGAAAAGAAACAGGAATTAAATACAAAGAAGATTAAAAGAGGGAAAGAAGGTGCTAGCTAAACGATGATGGTTTTAGCTCCTTACAGCTGCTAGTACACTCCCTCCTTCGTCCTTTCTTCTCTGTACTATTCCCTCTCTCTCTTTCTTTCCTTTTCCGTATTCTGCTCTTAGCTCAGCCGCCACCCACTCACTACTCTTCTTACAGTACTCTTTTCCTTTTATATTAGGGTAAGTGAGGTACCCTAGCACACGTGTCAGTCAAATAGAGGAGTGAGGACCACTTTTCTTCATTTCCCTTTAGCTGGTATTTACTATTGGCTGTCAGCACTAGCTGTACGAAATACATGCCAGCTGTTCGAAATAAACGCCAGCTGGAAATTGAATCTACTGTGCAGTATTGCTCCAGCACGTTGCTGCAACAAAGTTACTTCCAGCTTTGACTTAAGCTCAGCTTCCCTTCCAAGATGCTGCCATTTAATCTCTACAGAGCTTAAAACCAGATTTCAGCAATTCTAATAAAAATCAAGGGAAATAAGATAGATATTAACTAGATTAGATCTTAAACATCAGCAACACCAAAAACTAAAATAAAGTAAAGAAAGGCACCTAAACTATATAATTTATTCTTTTAAAGCAACTAACCTAAGACTAAAAACACACAAGATAACTCTATTTTCATAGAGTTATCAGTGAGGCCCAGTGGTGTTACATTGCAAGTAGGACCGTATGAAGCTCTATATGGTAGGAAGTACAGATCTCCTATTTGTTAGAATGATGTTGGAGAAAAGGAAATTACAGGACCTGAAATGGTACAACAAACTGTTGAGAAGATTAAATTGATCAAAGAAAGACTTTTGGCTGCACAAAATCGTCAGATAAGTTATGCAGACCCCAAAAGAAGAGAAGTTGTATTTAAAGTTGGTGATCATATTTTCTTATAAGTGTCACCTATGAGAGGGTTAAAGAGATTTAGAGTTCGAAGTAAGCTAAGTCCTCAATTTGTTGGCCCATTTGAGATATTAGATAAAGTTGCTAAGTCCTCACAATGTGTTCCATGTGTCTATGCTGAAGAGATATATTCCTGATCCTAGTCATGTGATTCAGTACGAGTCGATACAACTTAAAGAAGATCTGACTTATGAAGAACGTCCTTTGTGTATTATTGATACAAAGAAAAAAGTGTTGAGATGTTGGATTATTTCTTATGTTAAGGTTCAATGGACCAACCACACTGAAAGAAAAGCTACACGGGAGTTAGAAGAGAAAATAAGAGCGAAGTACCCTTTCCTTTCTGAGACTAGAGGTACGTGAAGTTTAGAAGACTAAACTTATTTTAAGTGGGGGAGAACGTGATAACCCGTATAGGTGAAAAAAAAAGAAAAATAAATAAATAAATAAATGAAAGGACAAAAGACAAAAAGGCCAAGGGTTTAGTTAATTAAGTAGGGACAATTCAGTAATTTTGAAGACTAGGAAACCCTATACGCATTATCTTTCAGAGTCCGAAAGAAGAAAAAAAAATTTTAACGCTCTGCAGAGGGAGGAGGAAAATGGCTGAAAGGCTTGGGAGAAGAGGAAGGATTACAAAAAGGTTAATTCTCAATTCTCTAAGGTAAAGAACTCCTCCACATCAATTATCAATCTATTATTTGGAAATTTTAGGGTTAATTCATCATCTAGGGTTTAGAATTCTTTAAGCATCTTTTTATTTCAGTTCATGATTCTAGGAATTATTTATATTTTGAGTGATTACTCTCGCTGTAAGGTTTAAAACAAGACCAAAATTACGTGTTTTAGATGTCTAGATTAAAAGTTATAGATTATTGAGTTTTGGTCTAAGACAGTAAAACGCAGCAGAGAGTACGAGCGGTTTTTCTGGTGCTTCTAGTAGTCTAATAGGGTAATATTTAATATGGTTGGGAATAAGCTTTCCAACGGTATATAATTTATCAAAAACGGACTTAAAACCAGAGAGATATAGCCTTTTGAAATAAGCGCTATGAATTTGGAAAAATTTTGTAACTTTCAGCATTTAGAGTATAACATGGCAGCGGCTTGCTTGGTTTCGTATGGCTTACCTATGGACCCTACAACCATATTCTTGGCACTTTTAGGACCCCTATCATTTGTAGAAATTATCCTCTAAGTTTCACAATTTTTAGAATTAATTTGGAATTATTATGAATTTTTGATGTCGAGGTTATGCAAGATAATATAGTGAATATGTCGAGTGTGCATGGGCAGTAGGTTAGACATTGTGTTAGACATGATTTAAGATACCTATTAAGTGTTTAATATTCATATATGATTCTTGTTATAATTATAGATTCTTGTGGTAGCTAGCAAATTATTGTTGGATTGGTTAAACTAGCGAACATGTAAGTAATCTTTCGTCTTTATAAGTGACTTTTATTTTATCAAAGATAATTTTTATTGATTCCTTTTGAAAAAATATATATTTATTAATCTGAAATATTTACTTCAAATAATTTATTTTTAGATAAAATCTACTTTGATCGAGTTATACTATATTCTTTAAGAAAATACGGATCAAGGTTATGATTGATACTGTTGTTGAATGATTTGAGAATTTTATCACTTTTTGAACCATATTGAATATGAATGTGTTAAAACACTCTTCAGTTGACTATGTAATGTGGACCTATTCTGCAGGGGTTAAATGTGGACAATACGTACTGAATGTGGACCTAGTTATTGGTAAATTGACCTAACACTTAGGAAAAATCATATATGCATGCAAACTATAGAAAACACATGATCACATCATGAACGTAGTGGAAAAATTAGCGGATTTAAGTTTTAAAATTTTTACATGAAAATAGTTTTCATAACCATATAACATGCATATATCATATACAAGATCATGTATAACATAAATTAAATCTAGATGCACAAACCCTAGAGATGAGATTAGGGCTTATCTCTTGCAGCGTGCTCCTCCTTGATCTCTTTTATGATAGTGATCAAATCTCTAACTCTAGATCTTTTTGCCTATCTTCTTGCTCTTGATTGATGAGGCGAGTGGGTACCAAGTTGAAACCTTCGTTGGAGAACGATCAAGAATACCATCTTGATCCTTTGAAACACCAGGACTTGAGATGAGACTGTGAGATGGTAGGAAATTTTTTCTCTCTCATTAATCTAGCAAATATCATAATTACACATAAGAGAAAGTTGTTTATTCTAAAAGGGTAAAATTGAAAATCTGCTTTTTAGGACAAATATCCCAACACTAGCTACAGCAATTAAATGTAGTAAATATGGACCAAGCTATAGGGGTTAAATAAAGTAAATGTGGACCTAGCCGCAGGGGTTAAGTGTGGTCATAGTTATCCAAAAACTGTAGAGTAGAATTTGAAAGTGTTAATAACTTTTGAACGAGATTGAAACTTTAGGTTTGAAATCTATTATATTTTTGTAAATTTGTTTCTGACCGATTTCATATGTTATATTGACAGATATTAGTTTTGTAATTGAGTTGTTCAAAATAAAATATTTACGAAATGTTTCAAATAGCATTAGCTTGATCCAACTAGTAAAGATTATTGATTACTTACTGGGCTGTCGAGCTCACCTTTTTATTATTTAATCTTTTCAGATTCAGAGAATAGTCAATAAGTAGAACTCATATTTGAGGGAGGGAGATCATTTGAGAACTCAGATTTACTGTTTAGAGCTATTATATTGTTTAATTTCCATTTTGAGACATTGTTCATTATTTGAGGTATACTGGATTATTGTTATGATTTTAGTTTATTTTGTTATTATAAATTTAGCAAATTGTTATTGATGGTTTAGATTGATTTGGTATTTTATTATGATGAGATATTTTGGGTGTTAATGAATCTATTTAGATTTTTAATAACGATTGGATTCGAAGCCTTTCATGTCTATGAGGTTTACCCTTGTTAGGCATGTGGCAGTTACCATGTCCTTGGTCTTGGGGCGTGACAGCTGGTCTTCATCTCTCTCAAACCAAATATGTTACAGATCTTCTTTGTAAGGCTCAGATGCAATATGCAAATGGACTTCCAACTTCTAATTCCAATTTCAGGTGGAGAAAAACTAACCAACATTGGAAGTGATCCTCTTGAGGATCCGCAACTGTATAGGAGTTTGGTTGGAGCACTCCAATATGTGACCATTAGCCATCTTGAAATTGCTTACTCAGTTTATCGAGTATGTCAATTTATGCAAAATCCATTACAATCCCACTGGAAGATTGTCAAGCAAATCTTAAGATACCTTCGAGGCACAATGGATCATGGTCTCCTTATTCAGTCCTCCAATTGTCTTGATCTCACAGGATTTTGTGATGCTGATTGGGCTTCGGATCTAGATGATAGAAGGTCCACAACTAGTTTCTGTATCTACTTGGGTTCAATATCAGTGTCAAGTCAATCAAAGAAATAGAGTACCATCTCTCGAAGCAGCACCGAAGTAGAATATAGAAGTCTAGCTTCTCTTACTACTGAGATTACTTGGTTGCAGTAATTGCTATCTGACCTCAAGGTGCAGACCACGAAAACACCAATGATATTGTGTGATAACCAAAGTACAGTGCTTATGTCGGCTGATCTAGTTCTATATGCTCGTACCAAGTATATTGAACTTGATCTATATTTTCTTCATCGAAAAGTTGTGAAGAAAATACTTGAAGTTAGATATATACCTGCAATAGACTGAGTTGCAGACATACTTACTAAATCATTGTCAAGTAAGATTTCTACTGCTCATAAGACAAACTTAGAGTTCAATATTAGGCACTCTAAGTTTAAAGGGGAATGTTAGGAGTATTAGTGCTAGTTAGTTACGATTAGTTGTTGTGATTGGTTACAGATTTAGTTAACAATTCTGTTGTACGGTTATGAGTTTGTTAGCCTAACAGAGCTCAAAGTTTTGTATATAAGTACAGTACTTGCTATTAATCAGATTAATGAAAATTTAGTTTTCAATTCATACATGCAAGCTTCTTTATTTCCTAATTCTGTCCCTTGAGCTTTTGCTTTATAAATTTTTAATTTTCTGATTATATATTACATAAGACTTGCACTAGAATTAGCTAGCTTGTGAGATCATATATATGTATAGAAATTAACCCCAAAAGCATTTGCTACTTAATGACTACAGTAATATTGTAGAAGGGGAGGAGCTTACAATTTGCTCATCCAAATTTATATAATTTTCACGAAATCTGTGTTTTATTATGTATGGATTATTGTTGCTTTGAAATAGAAGACAAAGCATTCAGTGTAACTCATATATGGAAGAAGAAAATTTCTTTATATTCCTTCGTTGTCTACTTTATAATTGGTAGATATATACAAATCATATGCATATTGTTAGGATCATTTCTTGTGTTCTTACTGAATATAATTAATTTTTTTAATTAATTATGTAAGTTGATAATGCGGAAATATAACAAGGATGATGTAACAATAAAAAGTAAAAAATTGATACACAATATTTTTATTTGGTTCAACTATGTTCTAATAGTATATATCCAATGTGCCACGCCTAGAGAAATAAACTTATTAGTAAAGACTAACGTGAGTACAAATACTACTCTTTTAAATTTTGTAACATGTAAGTACTCTTTTACCAATCCATCTAGCGAACTCTCCTCAACTTGATGTGATTCCTTCCATCTGAACTCCCTTCAGATTTCTCAGAATTTGCCTTCTCCCAAATTCTTCTCGTACCTCTCCCGAAGTACTCCCACGACTAGAAATCTCACCTAGTCTATCAATATAAAATATAGACAGATTTTACTAACTATTGCTCTAATTGTAATCACAAACATTTACGGTACACTTAGGATTCTATCCTAGGCTCCTATTTATAGTGCTTGAGGTTTTCCAATACTTGCTAATCTGCAAGACAACTTTCAATCATAATAAATGTTGATTGGAAGACAAAATAATCAGCCAAAGATAATAATTTCGTAATCAAAGCTGATCTGAAATCTAATGTTGCTTCTGCATAACAATGTTACAACATTAATCCTGTCTAAAGCAATCATGTTGTCATATCATGGGAAAAATGCTGATTTATTTCTTGAAATAACAAATTCAATTTCTCATCATTTGATTAGTAAATCAATATAATAAATACGTTTAAATACATTTAGAATCAGCTTACAGTAAATAATAGAAATAACAACTGAAATATAGTGCCGAAAGAATATTAAAAATTCACACAAGATGATTGTTTCAAAATATAACACACACGAGCTATCAAAGAGATCATAAAATAAAGTCCAAAAGATCAAGATCAGTTTTTTTGATTAATTTTGGATTAATTTTCACAATCATAAATTAATCAAGTCTCATCAATCATGCCTAAAAGAGAAAGAATTATTGAGATTTAATTTCTCTGCAGGGCAAATATTAATCACAAATAATTATAATTAAATCTCTATAAAACTAAACAAACATTCAATCAAGAAATAGCTGTAAATTCTGTCAAACACATTAATAATGACAGGTTAAATATTTCAGTCGAGGATGCAACATTAACCCAGATTCACTGTCAATTCAAAATAAACAGTGATGTTGCAACATCTAAAAGACAACAAATTTTACCTCTTCACATATAAATTTATAGTATTTAAAGTCAAAATAGACTACTCATATATGGGCATGGTATATTATCACTTTTCTCAGCTCTCCTCACTTATGACAGAACCACAAATGAAATCACTTTTAAATATATATATATATATATTTTTTAAATAGTTTACAATTTATATATAAATATATAACAATAGGACTTATGGTTAAGATAATTTTAAGATATTTGTATAATGGTATCAAAATCATTTTTGTAAATGTAGTTTTTACCATACTTATTAAATTACACTTAAAATGACAAATACCCAACAAATTTTAGAAGCTCTGAAAGACAAAAAATATATATATGATCAAAAATAGTTCGTGTCAGAGATATTATGCATGCTGTGTTACTATTCTAGTAATGCTGTAAATAAAATGGATTTTTATGTGGATGTTACTTAGGGTTAATGATATTAATAGCCGATGAATTATATTTGTAGTACCACTTTACTCTTTGAATTTTCAACTTACATAGTAATAGTGACTCAATTATGTAATTGTTACAATAATATTCATTTTGTTACAAACTTTTAAATATTTAACAAAAATAAGTCATTACATAGCACACAGTTTGATAACTGTGGTCAAGAATGAGATTCTGAATTTTTAACTTATATAATAGATTACCGAAACTTATGCAATTATTGCAACAATGACCATTTTTTTGAGCACAAATTGTTAAATTTTTAACAGAAATAAGTTTTGTGCAAAGCGTATAGTTTAATAATTATCGCTAAAAATGAGATTCTAACTCAAAAGTAAATAATGCTCAATTATACGCTTTGTCCATGACTATTTTTTGTTAAAAAACTAACATTTTGTGAGAAATAGGCTATTGTTGTAACAATTATATAATTCAGAGTCATTACTATATAAGTTGAAAATTCGGGAGGTAAAGTGATACAATAAATATAATTCATAGACCATTATTATATTTAATTATATTACTTAAACAACATTGGATTTTTCTTTTAAGGTTATTTTAGTAATATTGTATGCACTAAAACTTTAGCTACTGTGCTGATAATAATAAAATGAGCTCCACTTTTCTTCTCTATATCTATGTCTCTTTTTTCTTATTTTTTCTATTATATTATTATTATTATTATTACTACGATCTTACAATCATACTCAATCTGTTGCATTAATAAGCTGATTTATAACAAGCACATGTTTATAGTAGCCCAAAAAAAAAAGACTAATTCTTACCTCTAAGAAAATATAATATATATATATATATTCATACGGCACCACTATACTAAGTCTTTTTTTTTTTAAAATCTATTTATGAGTATTGTTTTGTTCAATTTAAATTTACAAAAGGTTAAAAAAAAAAGAAAGAGTACTAAATAATGTGCATTTATTGTTTTTTTTTTTTTTTCTAACTACTTAAATTATGTTTACTGTTAGATTATGATCAAACAACTTAAAAAAGAAATACATATAGATAGAATTTTTTTTTTTTAAAAAAAAAAACCTACTGGATAATAATCCATATTTATATTGCCAATTGAGGGGCACATGTATGAAACCCAAAGTTTGATCGTGTTTTGAATTGTTTTCTAGTAAATTTATTTATTTAATTTTTTTTATTTAGAAAGAGAGGCAACCTCAGTATATTCAACCATATTAGTTGTCCAGAGTAACATGCAAACTTGGTTGCAATCGTATTTATAATTTGTCAATGAAAACATTGAAGAAAATCATAGAATTCATAACCTAAAATCTCATAATCAAGTGGTAATTACTCGTTGATTTTTTTTTTTTTTTTTTCATGACTGAGAATGAACAAACAGGAATAAGAAGCATAGTTTATTACAACAAACGATGGATGTGTACGTTGTCAAATTCACGACCATATGAATAAAAATGGTCGCCAATCGCTTATGTTCACAAGCTGTGAAGCCTTCAGAGAACACATACATTTATACAATCAAGTTCTAGCAAACAAATCTAAAAATAATTTCTCTACTAGCATCAAAAATCAAAGTGCCCGAGCAACAGATTTGAACTCAGTCAAGCAAGACTGGAGAATCTTCTGACGTTTTTGAAGGGACTGCTTTTCATTTTGCAGAACGTCAATGGCGCCGGGGGCAACAAACATGTCCATAAATTTCTCATCATTCACAGCAAACAAATCCAACCCGAGTGCCAGAACAAGCCGATCCCGGCTGCAAATGTAAGAACAACAAAAGGAAAAGGATGAGTTTATACTTTATACTGAGATCCTCGTAGCAAATGGATTATAATGAAGATTAAGAAAAACAACACGACCCTTTTTGCTAAAATATGTTGAAAGTTGATTATACAAAGAACAATGACATGAAGGCGTGACAGGACTTGGGTGCAGTGTGTACTTCTACGAGTGTGTCTGTGAGTGTCTGAGAACTTGAAAAAGAAAAGTAACGTAAAGCGAAAAAGAGGAAGATTCTTCTGAACTCGTGAAGTCTGAAGTTTTTTTAGTACTACTCTCAACTACTGAAATAATTAACTGCATGAGTGCACCTATAAGCTGCATAGCAAGAATGTGGAATATTCCAACACAAGAATGGACAAAATAATGGAGACTAAAAACACAAACATGGAGAACCAAAAACAATAAAGCTTACAGGAGAATTACCGGCAATACAAATTAGAAACATAAAAAGTATGACGCAAAACCTGATTATGCAAATTTGATAATGTAAAGAAGCTTACCAAGGGGTTAAGAATCCAGAATTCAGAGCTGAAGCCACATTTCTCTCCACAAGAACTTCACGTATCCGTGAGAAATGCTGAGCTGCTGAAGAACAAATTTCTGAATAAGCAGAGCCTGATCTTACCCCACCATCCCGATTTCCGAATAAAAGACCACCACCGTTCTGAATTTTCATGTGATCAGAATTTCTGTTGTTGCCTGTGATCCTCGAAAAACGTTTTCTTGCTCCAATATCAACACCATTTCCAAGCTCCTTGGCCCCGCCATATGTCGGATCACATGGCTGATCAGGTGATGGGGTCTCAGGTACAGTCATTTGGCTTTCTCGGAGAGCTTCTCTGGCTTCTGCAACCTTTCCTGGTGTGGTCTGCAGAGCAGTCTTTTCTGGAGGCCTGTTCTCCTGATCTTTAGCTGGATCATCGTGGCCTGATGCCCCACCATCAGACAATTCAAGTGAAAACAAACCAACCGAAGACGGGTTGAATTTGTTGTAGTTAGAGGCTGTGGTAGAACCAAAACCACCTTGAAAGTCATTCTCATAACACACCAATGAATATGGGCTTGTTACTGAATCAAGGTGGTGCCGAACTAGTTGCTTGCACTGTTTGGAAAGATCCTTAATAAACCGACTATAAGCATGCCTTAAAGCTGCGTGAAAACCAACATAACCATCCATATTCCCTGATTTATTTCCGTCTTTACAATGAACAAACAAACACAGCGCAAAGATTTGAGATCAGAAAAATGGGAATAACATACCGTGATGCCAAGCATTAGAATAATATAAAAATAACTGGAGAAACAAACGCTAAGCAATAATCTTTATTAAAGATTCGAATTTTTGCAATTATCAACTAATCAAAATCACACTCCCCTCCCCACTTGAGAATCTTTTTCTTTTACATGGTTTGACAGGTTAATTAAAAATTTTGCTTGTAATCTGAACATTGGTAGCATAAGAAAAAGAAAAGTTACACCTGTAAAGAATTGGTTTTAATGAAGAATAGTAGTTACAGTCAATATATAAACAATAGACCTAACGACAAATCAATTCATAATTGGTAACTAGAAAAATCATGTTATCATTACCTAGAAGAAACTAATATCAGCAGAAAGAGGGCAAGGAATAGGCAGTTTAGTAAAAATTAGTATAACTTTAATGAAATCAACTAGGCTTGTTTTGTAGATTAGATAAGAAATACGTTTAGAAGAAAAAAATGTTAAGCTTCTTACATTCTGAGTCGCGGTTGCGATTTCTTTCTAAAGCAAGATCAAAGAGATTCCCTAAAACAAAAGCAAGGCGATCACAAGCAGTATCTAGAAGAGGGGCAAGCCATGATCTTGCAGCGGCACGTGCAATTTCTGCCGCAGCCTGTGTTGCTCCTGTACCCCCACCTCTGCTTGCATGGGCAAGTAATATATTTGCTACCTGTTACAAGGACAATAAGGAATTTACTTGCCATCACATTATCAAAATAAATGACACCCCTGTAAATTGCTTGAACATTATGCAATACATACCTTCTCCCTGGATACTTGGGGACATTCGATGGAGTATGCAGCACATCGAAATTCATGCATTACTCTTTCAAAAGCAGCTCCCCCATAGAGCCTAAGAGTAGCATTAGGAGGCCTTATTTCTGCAGTAACACCTGGCCACCCTCCAATACTGCTTTCAAACTGCTCCTCCACTGTTGTTTTACCCCATTGCTCTGGAGGAGGATCTGCTGCTCCATCAATCAGCCCTCCCTTTACCAATGAAGAAGAGTAAGTTGAACTTGTAAATCATAGAAATTTCTCAGAACCATTCAAAATGAAAAATAAATACAACTTGTGAAGCTGATCTCAGATGGTGACATCAAGTTTAGGAACTACTTGTTTTCTAGAAACTTTTATAAAGAAATAAATAAATAATTGATGAGATCACAAGGCTTCGAAAGATTAAAGAAGGGTCACACTTTTCCTTCTTTTCAACACTTCTCAAAACACCATTTCATTGGCGCAGGGAAGGAGATAGTGCTCTAAATGGAATCATTATAGTTAGTTTGTGAATCATATGGCTTTCCGATAGTATCGTTTTGATTACGCACCACATGATTGCAGATAGAAGCAGCATACAGCATAGCAAATCTCCTAAGCTGAGAAACATCAGAAGTGGCCAGTATTTTGGAATCCATTCTGGCCAGTTCAGTGGTGACTTCACTACAACGCTGTTCAAGCAAAGCTAGTGTTGCTGGTGCGGCTTCTTTGTATCTCTTCTGGAGTTCAGACTCTAAATATTCCCTTAGACAGCCAAAACCAATATATGGCCTGAACTTTTCTTCATCAAATCCTCCCTTGACACCTTCACGCAGATGATGGAGGACTTCAGTATCCACTTGAGATATTTGCCTCCGAAATTCGTCATTTGAGATGGTGCTCCGGTCCTTTGGTAAGGCCACAAAAAATGGGTGAGTGTTATCCCCCAAGTAACCACTTGCACTCAAATATCGATCAACTTCCCACCTATCAGTAAACTCCTGCATATTAACATCCAGCCATCAAAATCAATTACAGAGGAAACCATTTATGCTAGATCACTGCAGTGAATAAATTTCATGAGATAATTTATCAGTCAATAAAGAAGAATTATCTTGAAACTGCCAATAAGATGATTCAAACGATCACAAACCACAAAAGAGGTAAACTTATCAATTTCAATCCCTTCGAAAACTGACTGACTTTCAAGTATCTATCTTTTGTGGTATACATTAATAAATTCATACCTTGAGTCGATTGTCAAATTTCGACACAACAATTACTGTGCGCCTAAAAGTTGGATCAATGTCACGGATGGCATCCAACCACAATGAAGAGCACCACTCCACGCTACTCTGTTGAAGAAATAAAAGAATGCGGTGTGGAGGACTAGCAAGTGACTTCACCATCGAAAGAATTTCATCAGGTGTATTTTCAGGTTCTCCCTTCTTTGCCTGCCAACAAAAAATTATGAACGCAAGACTTGTTCAGTCCACAAAAATCCCAAAAGGACAAGAACAAGAACAAGAACAAACAGACACCAGGGCTTCGGTTACCATATTAAGTTACCAACTGAACCATTATCCAAGAGCTTAAGCAAATGGAAAACAGTTTCAAACAAATTATAGATATACAACTTCAAATACATATGTAGGGTAGACTGAGTTCAAAAAATTCATAGTCTCTATTTGTAAGAGAACAAAATCAACGCACCTTAAGAACGAAACCTGGGGTATCAATAATGGTGAGGTTAGGACAGTGTGCATATTCAGCTCTCATCACAATTGGCTTGGAAGAAACTGCAGTTTTAGATTTCTTCAAAAGCGCATCAGTCCGAGACTTTATGATATCTGCAATCGCTGATGCCAAAACAACAGGACTTCCATATTCTTCAGAATCCTCATCCTGCTTATAATAGTTCAAGCCAACATCTTGTGACATTATATTATCATCCTAAAAACATGATTTATACCAAAAAGCATTTACAAGCACACAACAAGTTCACCGAAAAAACAAAGGCAAAACAGAACACATACACACACCACCCAAAAAAAAAAAACAAGAGAGTTTCATTTCCAGGGTATGTTCAATTACGAAGAAATTAGTAATAGGGATAGTTACACTATATATTTTGATATTGAAAACCAAATTTTTGAAATTGACAACGAACCTTCTTTTCTAAGTGAACCAGAAAATTCTTTTTATAGTTATCAGAATTCTACTTATCTGAATAATGTATCGAAAGTGAACGACCTTCGCTATGATCGTTACATGTATGATACTAAATATGTTGGAACAATCACATTACTGATTGCATTGACGATTATCTTCGTTATCAAGTCTGGTATTGATAGTCCATTTTGTGCCAAGCTCAAAATTTTTCGTTGATTTGAGGAACCCAATTCCTTATTGTCAAAATGACCCCAACAGAGATCATTTCTGTATGCAAACCAACAAATTATTTAACAAAATAGATTAAGAAACCCTAAGAACAATCCCTAATACTGTGAACACACTTATTGCTCTAATGACCAATGAATTAGGAGGACATCGCTTCGAAACTCCGAGAACTCAAAAGGCTGAGGAGCGGTACCTGAAAGCGGCAGCGAGGCTCAAGAGCGGTGGGATCGTGGACCATCTGGAGAATGAGGGGGCGACGAGTGCCCATCTCGACCTCGCGGACATTGAATCGGAAGCCGAGGAGGGCTTCGAGGAGGGAGCTCTTGCCGTCGGACTGGCCACCGAGCGCGACGATCTCCGGAATCGGAAGCTTCTCGCCGAAGGCAACGGCGGCGGCCTGAAGCCGATTGTAGGCCTCGAATCGGGACTTGGACGAGGATGAGGAGGAGGAGGAATCGGGCATGGCGTGGTGCTGGTTCTGGTGCCTTCTAGGATGGGATTTTTCCGATGGGGTTTTGGTTGGGGTGGTCAGACAGGAGTTCGTGGTAGCCATTGGAACTTTTGGGAGCTTAGAGAGAGAGAGAGAGAAGAGGAGGGAGAAGAGTTCTGATTTTTGAATTTGAATTTGGAATATGAACCCGTTGAGGAATTTTGGGCTTATACAGTTTTGGGCCTTCGTATCCTTTTGCCAAGTTCTAAAGGGCCCATTAGCTAACGTGAGAATCTTATTTTATTTTATGCTATTATAAATATTATTATGGGGTATTATTATTATTATTATTGTTGTTGTTGTTGTGAGCAAAAACGGTCATTTCATTAAATAGAATCAATCATAGTTATAGAAGGGTACGATTTTTCACTTTATAGAGTACATTGTCTTATGCAAGAGTATAATTCATTAAAGAGTAACACTAGGGACACCAATAACTTACACAAAAAAACTTACACCACATGAGTTGGCATTCATATCAATCACTAAATTTTGAATGGTGTGATCCCACTCATAAATAAAATAATAGTTTTATTAGATGCCACATCATTAGTATAACTTTTTGGTATAACTTTTTGGTATCCCAATCATTATTCTTCAGCAAATTATGACAATAAGTACTTGAAAAATGAGACAAAAGAACCACAATTATTAAAGATGATAAAATCTAAATCTACGAGTTAGACATCTAAACTTAAAAAAAGACAAACAACTTAAGAATAAGTATACTCAAATATACTCTGGAAAATAAAGGAGAGACTCATTCAAATCATAAATTTAAGAAAAGGATGATAGATAATATAACGCGCCTTATGGTCGGGGGAGCGACAAAACAAATTTGTTGTTTTTTCTTCTTTTTCTTGTTTATTCAGTGCTTTGGAGATCTTACGTTATTGAAAGAATTGTTATGGATTAAATAGATTGATTTGCACAAATCAAAGAGATTGATTGAATAATTACATTCAAGAGAAATTACTGAGACCAAGAAAAAATTATATTGACCCATTTTGTGGTTCAAAATGGGTAAAATTACATCATTGGTCCTAAAGTTAAATTGCCCCTTGTATATAGGTCCTAAAGTTAAATTGCCCTTTTTGAGACTAATGGTGCCACTGAAACAAAACTTAAGGGACTTAAATGCCGATTAAAAAAGGTGATGGCCAAGCGAGTGCGGTTCGCAAGGTGATGTTGTTTTCGGTGAGGCGTTCCTTTTCCTCACCATCGGAATAATTAGAGGAAAAATCGTGGTTAAAGAACAACGACTATGAATTAAAGTGTTTTTATAAACCCTTTATAAAAATAATGAACTTCCTATTGGAATTTTACGTAATTGCCCTTGTTTTTAACGACACTACTTGATTTCAGTACTTTTGCCTGCAAAATGATAACGCGAGGACTTAATTGCTATCTCATTTTTTTTTTCAAAAAAAAAAGATGGACCATATAATGATCATACATTCAAAGGACCGATTGTGCCATTAACGCTTAATTGTTGTTATGATAGAAATAACTTATGCTTAAATGAAATTTTAATGGTCAGAATTAAAATTTGTCTAATTTGACTAGCAAGGAGGGTATTTCTGTAATTTATGTAATTTTTCTGTAATAAGAAATTGATACTTATCTTTGAATGTCAAAGCCTTCTCTTGTCCAATATGGTTTTGACGCGTCACATTTTTTTAATTAAGCACATATTGTGTAATTATCACATTATTTGTGACTTAATATTTTAGTTAGTGACTAACTATAAAAAATTATCACGCCCCAAAATAAAGAAATTTAATTGTAATACAATGAGGTGTAATTATTAAGAGTGAATAATTATAAATTTAAAAAAAATGTTATGTATAAATTTTATATTTTGGTCTTTTTACTTAAGGATAAATATTAATAAAATTTTTTGAAAAATATGGGTATCTTTATGCCACTTGAGGTGCAAATTTAACCTCCCTTATTAATATTTATTTTTGTATAAATTACTATTATATCCTTAAATTAAAAGGAATATGTGCTCATTAGGACTATCCACATTAAAAGTTTAGACTAAAAGGAAAATTTCAAATTTAGGGATCAAAAGAGAATTAAGGTTAGAAAAGGTTTTTTTTTTATCCTCATTAGGACTATCCACATTAAAGGGAATATTTTTTCTCTTTTTCATAAGTTTTCTTAAGAATGTTAGAAAAAGTTTTTTTCTTATCCAAATTTTTAGATAACATGTAACGTTAAATTAGATTAATTATGAAAAATATAATTATGAAAATATAGAAGATAACTCTTAATTAGAGCATTTAGTTGTTATTTTAATTTGGACAAAAGGATTTTGTTTGACTTTTTAAATATGAGAATGGCTAAAAGAAATATAACATTGTTCCAACTTCCAATAATAAAGCCTCTTGAATTTTTTTTTAAAATTTTTTTCAGTTATAGTCTTAATGTAAAAAAGAAAAAAAAATGCCAAAGAGATAATAATACAAGAAAAAGAAAATTTTGGGGGCCTTGTGCCAAAATGAGGCCTTAGGCAAATACCTTAGTGGCCTATAAGTTCAGTCGGCACTGTTTAAGAACTGCTCGAATAATTAAATTTTATCTTTTTCCTTTACCAAATGGCTTTTAAGTTCTGAGTTTTTCCTAATCATATAGCTTTTAACTTAATTGCATACAATATACAAGAACCTTTCTCTACAAACATATAAACACTTGCTCATAAAATATACGAAAATGGGGCGCCATCAGAATGTACTGAACCATAATTTCCATAAAAGAAGAAACGAATGCATTTTGTTGAAAGTACAATTTGGCAAGTAGAGCTATAAACAGCGAATTCAAAAAAAAAAGAAAAATCCGAATGTTACCTTATATATTAATACTCCTCAAAATCTAGTTTACCAGCTATTAAGGAGCAAGAGAACTAAGTAACTATTCTTAGGTCATGTTTTACTAGTTGTTCCATAATTGGAATGGATATAACAGAAAGTGTTAATTTCTATTTTTCAACAGTCTATATGTTTACACAATTGGTATACAAATTCTATAGTGTTAATTTATATAGGGTTGTCAACCGTCGTTGCATGTATTAAAGAGTTTCGATATATATATTTTTTCTTAATTCACTTGAACTTTTGGAATAGTAGACATTCAATTAGATATAGCTCAACATTGAAAATATTTAAACGTTAATTATGACCTTTTATAATTTCAACAAATTTGTGTTGACGTATTACACCAAGTCAAGCTCAACACTGCTGGTTAAATGTAACTTGTCACCTTAATTTACACATTTCACGCCACAAAAAAAAGATCCCCCTATATGTGTGCCTCTACAGCCTGCCCTCGTAAATCGTCATTAGTCAATCAACTATACTCTTCGTAACCTCATATCAACACAAATGGGATGATTCTACTACTTTTGCTATATTATCTATGCATAAAAAATGAAAATACCAATTAGGACAAAAGAGTGGGTAATTAGCCATGTTATTATCTCTTTTAAGGTACGGATTTGACAATAAAGGATATTGTTGTAATTATCTCCTATAGCTTGCCTAATTGCCTTTAGGGGGGTTCGATTAATTTAGTCATAAGCTTTTCTCTCTATTTTTATTTTTATTTTTTATTTCTTTTCAGTCATTCAGTGCTTGACAGGAAGGGAAAATAGTTATACCCTCAATACAAAAAGGCACCACCCAGACACCTTCTCTGGTCAACACGGTCAAATTGAAGGGGGGAAGAACAAGAGTGCTAGAAGGAAATATTAGAAACAAGAGCACAGTTGACCGTGTTGTGCTCATTACAAGGAATATTGGTTGAGTGTAATGAAATTGAGAGGGATGGTAATGGAAATGGGAATAGGAATTGAATGGAAAAGAAAGGTAATAATTTTGTTTGGTTGAAATTTGAAATAAGACATTGAAATGTAATGGAATTAACTATATTTAGACGAATATACCCCTGGCTTTGAAATAATTTTTTTTTTAAACAATAGATAATAATTTTGAGAAAAGAAATATACTTCTTTTTTTTTGAGATAGAATAGACGTAAATAATTGTGATAGTAAAAATCAATATTTTTAAGGCTAAACAAATTATTTATGACATTATATATATATACATATTATGAAAGATAATGCTAAAAAATTATGAATGATATATTGACTCTTGATAATTTTAGAATTTTCTATGAATATGTAGATGTTTTTGCCCTTTTTTTCCCATTTTTTTAAAAGAACATTTTATGAGAATGCATTAATTAATTTTAATTAATAGCCATAAAAAGCAAGAGAATGTCTTCCCCTAAAAGATAGGAGAACAGTATAATAAAAGGGCAAAATCAGAAAAAAAAGATAACAAATGAATGGAATGACCTTTACACTGACTTAGAAGTATAATACTGACTACATCATTTAGGGGAATAGTAATTCCATTGTAAAGATAATTACTGAGCAAAAGATGGAATCAAACACAAGAATCCCATTCCATTACATTACATGCCCATTCATTACGTCCAACCAAACACAACCTTAATCTTTTAACTAGGTATCACCAGATCATGGTTCTTTCCATAGAATGAACTTTACTTTGGATCATATAAATGGTTCTTGAACTTTTACAATCCAAATGATGGGTTCTCAGGGTTTCGTAAATGTTTGCAACACAATAATGAATACTTTTGTACTTTTATCTTTTTATCACATGCAAAGATAACTGAATTCCTCTACTGTATAAGTTGCCGTCCAACCAGAGTGGGGCGGCGCAGTGTGGGAGCTCCTCTTTCTTGGCGGTCAGAGATTCGAAACGGGTTATGAGCAAAATAAACGTGGGATTAGGTTTCCTAGTCCCTTGCTCCCTTCCCTTTACCACCTTGTTGCAAGACCCATTACTCCATTTGGTAGGGTAATTACGGTGACACGCTCTGTTGCCCGTGCCCGTTATGATGGAGAAAATTGAAAATTATAACATGCATGAAACTGAATCTCCAAGTTAAAATCACCACTAATAAGAAGCCCACACGTGGGTTTGTAAGTCAGCTGTCATTATTGTAAGTACCATTGATAAGTCACTACTGAAAACAAGCTTACACACAGGTTTGTAACCAGTTTTAAAATATACAAGATGACTTTCATTATTGTAAATTATTGTAAGTGACATAGTAAGTACATCACTTTTAACGTTGGTTTTTAAATACAATCTTAAGTGTTCAATAGTGAAAGTAAAACCTTATAAAGAGTAAAATGTAGTTTAATTTCAAGAATGCATAATAAATTTAGAAAGAAAATTCGGAAATCACAGGATAGATACATGTGTACTTAGCCCAATTTTTTATATTTGTTGAGGGAGATAATTATAAAAAAAATATATTAAAATATGACATTTCTGCAATTTTAATTATGTCTATATGACATTTTCGCAATTTTAATCATGTCTTTTGGCTTGTGTAAAATTATACATCCATATTTCAAATCTCTGTAAATTTGTACCTTCTGTGTACAAATTGAGTGACTTGTACTTACTGTTTTAAATTATTTTCAATAAATTTTTTGTGTTAGTTAATAGAAATAAGATATCTACAATTCAGATTCTGTGTTTAATGAAAAATTTGTTGATCAATTTATATGCAAAAGGTAAAAATTTGCAAAAATTTGAAATATGAAAGCATAATTTTTCATAAATCAAAAGACAAAATTACATTTACAAAATAACTTTACTTCGGAGTTTTTTTTTTCAGATAATATATTTTCTCACACAAATCAGACACTTCCCACTTTTAGAAACACATTGTAGGCCCCACATAAAAATTATACTTAAACAATTCACATTCTAGAGTCCTAAGTCAAAAACCATCTTAATAATTACTAATTAGTATGAGGTATTATCGTCAATATTTTTCGTCAAAAAAAAATAATCATCAATATTTAAAGCTTTTCAGCATATATTACAAATATTTTATCCAAAGAATCGCAGCTTGAATAACCGTTCACTTCTCATGCACAGCCTCCTCAGCTTCCACTAAAGTGTGAAGAATAAGCCAATTATTCCGAAAGAATGGCTCTCAATCATTGTCTAAACTTCACCGATCATTCTCTCCCTAACATCCCTCTCTCCACTACTTTCTCTTGTACCATCAACAATGTCCTTCTCAAACGACAATAATTTTCATGAAAACGACAAAGAAGAGTACTACTACTACGTACTCGACAACCCAATTCCAAGTCGATCAAGAAGCCGTTTCTTGGCCAACATCATCATAAACGAAGGCACTTATTGCGATCCCAACAACACCAAGGAGCGCAAGAATATGTGCAATGGGTCCAGTGTGGGCTGAACTTATAAGCTACTAAGGTGTTTGTCTAAGGCTCCATTTTGGCACAAAGCCCCAAAATTTTCTTTTCTTGTAATATTATCTCTTTCGTTTTTTTTTTCTTTTTTACATTAAGACTATCACCAAAAAAATTTTAAAAACAATTCAAGAAGTTTTAGTATTGGAAGTTGGAACAATGTTTTTTTAGCCACTCTCATATTTAAAAAGTCAAACAAAATCTTTTTGTCCAAATTAAAATAACAACTAAATGCTCTAATTAAGAGTTATCTTCTATATTTTCATAATTATATTTTTCATAATTAATCTAACTTATCGTTACATGTTATCTAAAAATTTGGATAAGAAAAAAAACCTTTTTCTAACATTCTTAAGAAAACTCAAGAAAAAGAGAAAAAAAAAATCCCTAAAATTAAATTTTATTTTTGATTCTCAAAAAAACCCCTATTGAGAATTCGCCTTAGGCCCCTATCATGCTTAGGCCGGCCTTGATGGGGTCTCAGCGGACAAAGGGAAGAGCATGCTATTCTGTTACAAAATGCAGTGTCGTAATATTCTTGTCGACGACAACAACTATGGGGTATGTGGCCGCAAGTGCAGCCTCGGGGAGCGTGCGTTGCTGCGGCGGAAAATGCACTATCTTTTTGTCCAATCCTGACCACTGTGGCACGTGCGGATGACAGTGTAGGAAGGGGGTTAGATGCAAAAACGGATTTTGTGGTTATGCATGAAAAAACGGGTAGTTGCTAATTTACAGGGAAGCCCTGCAACTTTATCTCGTTTGACATTTTGGTCCCTGAGTTTAAAGTCTTGACAAATTATTACTAGTGCCTAAACTTCATTAGTGTGTTGTATTAGTACTAAAACAGAAATAAGAGATCCCACATGGTGGTTTCTTCCTTTTTTGTGTAAAATTTGATGTACTTTGTTCTAATAGAGCACTAATGAAGTACTTAATTGCTTTTAAGGATTCAAAATTGTTGAAAAACAAATCCGATGCATTGCAGACCTTTATTACCTTCAAAACACAGTGTGAATTACAACTTGGGTATAAAATTAAAGCCTTACAAACAGACTGAGATAGTGAATTTCAAGCTTTTACCAATTTCTTAACCACTCATAGTATTAGTTATAGGTCTTTTTGTCCAACAACTCATGAGTAAAATGGTGTTGCAGAATAGAAACATAGGCAGATTATTGAGCATGGTCTGACCCTTTTGGCTCAAGCCTCCATGCTACTCAAATATTGGGATGAAGCTTTTAGAACCAGTGTTTATCTCACTAATAGGCTTCCTACTGCTATTTTACATGGCAAGACACCATTAGAAGTTCTTTTTCACATCAAACCAGTTTATTCATCTCTTAGAGTATTTAGTTGTTCTTGTTTTCCTAATATTTGACCTTATAACAAACACAAACTGGATTTTAGATTAACAGAATGCACTTTTTTGGGTTACGGTCTGATTCACAAAGATTATAAGTGCTTAGATTCTAAGGGTAGAATTTATATCTTACGAGATATCTTATTTGATGAATTTACCTTTCCTTTTTCCAAACACTCATCTGTTTCCTCCACTAGTCTCTCTCCAACCACTTTTCTTCCATTAGCACTACCTCCATTAATTTCTTCTACTTCACAGTCATTTCTTCTACTTCTTCCACTACTAATGACCAACATATTGTTTTACCTGTTGCTAACCCCACTTTTCCAGCTACTCCAGTCGTTCAACTGTGTTCTACTGTGCAGGAAAAGACTAATATCCTTCCTATGCAAACACGTGCTAAGGCTAGCATTCATAAACCAAAAGTCTATCTTACCTCCAAAGAACCAACTAATGTTGATGATGCTTTAAGTCAATCTCAGTGGAAAAGTGCTATGACAGATGAATTTTTAGCTCTTATGCGAAATGAGACTTGGTCATTGGTTTCTTTACTAACAAATAGAATGGTCATTGGCTGCAAGTGGATTTTCAAAGTTAAAGAGAATTCCAGTGGCAGTATTCAAAGGTACAAGGCCCAGTTAGTAGCAACAGAGTTTTACCAAATAGCTGGATTTGACTTTACTAAAACTTTCAGTCCAGTAATGAAACCAATAACAATTCGTATCATGCTCACTGTTGCTCTCTCAAAAGGCTGGTGTATTAGACAACTCGATGCGAATAATGCCTTCTTGAATGGTGTGCTGTAAGAGGAAGTGTATATGGAACAGCTATCTGGCGTCATTGCTCCTAATACAGAACATCTCGTGTGTAGACTTCACAAGGCTCTTTATGGCCTGAAACAAGCTCCAAGGGCTTGGTTTGAAAATCTCAATTTAGCTTTAGTTCGTTTTGGCTTTTTGTCTACAAAATCAGATCAATCACTATTTCTTTGGGTTACACTAACACACTCAACTTTCATTCTAGTCTATGTGGATGATATATTAGTTACAAGGAGTAATTCTGAAGTAATCACTACCTTGATTACTCAGCTGAATACTGAGTTTGCTTTGAAGGATCTTGGAGACGTTGACTATTTTCTAGGCATTCAAGTTAAAACTACGGTAGATGGTTTGTTACTGTCTCAACAAAATTACATTACTGATCTGCTGTGCAAAGCCGAGATACAGAATGCCAATAGTTTTCCTACACCTATGACAAGTGGTGAGCAGCTTTCTGGGTTTGGTAGTGATCCAGTTCAAAACGTGCAACTTTATAAGAGTATTGTGGGAGCACTTCAATATGCAACTATCACGAGACCAGAAATTTCCCATAGTGTTAACCGAGTCTGTCAATTCATGCACAATCCTTTAGAGTTATATTAGAAAACTGTAAAAAGAATACTGAGATATCTCAGAGGAACATTTGAGTTTGGGTTACATCTTCGACAAGGCACTAACTTTGATCTAGTAGGCTATTGTGATGCAGATTGGGCATCTGATCCTGATGATCGAAGGTCCACCACAGGTTATTGTGTTTACTTTAGTCCTAATCTTGTGTCCTAGTAGTCTAAGAAACAGAATACAATCTCGAGATCCAGCACAGAGGCTGAATATCGAAGTTTAGCCCAACTTGTAGCTGAAATAACTTGGATTCAATCCTTGTTGACAGAACTTAAGATTGACTAACCAAAGACACCAGTAATCTGGTGTGACAATCTCAGCACAGTCATGCTTGCAGCAAATCAGGTTCTATACACTAGGACTAAGCACATTGAGCTAGACTTGTATTTTATTCGAGAAAAAGTTGTCCAAAGAAGAGTTGAAGTGAGACATGCTCCTTCACAGGATCAAACAGCTGATATACTTATAAAGGCTCTCACTAGTTCAAGTTTTCTTTCCATTAGACACAAACTCAGGGTAGATGAACTCAGAGTAGAGTCATCATCTACCCTGAGTTTGAGGGGAGATGTTAAGAGAGTTAGTTAGAGGCTCTTACAAGTCTGTTAGAGTAGTTAACACACGTGTATTTTCTATTATGAGTTAGTTTTCTAATACTGGAGTTCTATATAAACCATTTGTATAATTGCCTTGGTTAATGAATAAAAATCAATACAGAAGCTTTCATTACGATCTTCTTTACTTTCTTAATAATCCATACACAAATTACACTCACAATTAGGACTAAAGAATGGATAATTAGCCAAGTAATTATCTCCTTGAAAAAATTATGGATTTGACATGAAGGATTGTTTTGATTAGTCTTCCATAGCTTGCCTCGTTGCCTTTATGGGGGTTTAATTTTAGTGTATGGTCAATTAGTCATCAAAAGAGGCGTAATCTCAACGCGATTTACTATTATATATTCAGCAAAGAGCAAGCAATACACACACATAGCAATAGTGGTATAAAAATACAAAATCATTATATTATTTGAATATGAACTTCTTGCTTTGTAATTTCAACTTCGAGGCTTCCTTTGTATATTTCGTGATTCTTTTCTTTTGATAGAGTTTTTTATTATTGTTATTATTTTGCTTATCATTTCATTGACCGTGCGTTTTAACAGATTATATGTATGTCTGGATTATTACTAAATAGTAATTACGCGTTATAGGAGTTTAAGGACTATTTCTTATACGAATTAAGTAAAACATATGGATTTATATATTTGTGATATGAAATACTTATGAGATTCAAAGTTTTGCCCGTCATTTTGGACTATTGATGACACATTACAAAAGTCAAATTATTGTAAAATTATAAAGTGAAGGTCAGAGTCAGAAATTCTGTAGAGCGAGAAATGTCTATTCATGAACTTTATTCCAAGAAATTTTGAAATGCAAACTTATTGTGCTATATTTATTATTTTCTAAAGCACAAATGATAAATACGTTCGTATAAATAGCTAAAAATACAAGGAGTATGCCGTATCACTTAATGTGTAAAATAATACGGTGACTTATGATAACCTCAGTATAATTATTACCACATGATTAGAAAAGTTTCGTATCGAAAGTCAAATTCTTAGTTGACTAAGTTAATGCAGGCCCATTTATGGTCAATATTGAAAAAGAGGACATATAGTCTAGGACTCAAGGTTGAGGGCATTATCTTTAATTTAGGAAAGAATTCTCAGTACCTTAAATCTATTCATCTAACCACCATGCTAACAGGAAAGTGGTAAGGTATTCGTTCCCTCGACAAAGAAATCTTAGTTTCGAGTTGCCACCATCGCGCTAGTTAGAGATTTATGAGCAATCTATTTCGAAAGAGATCCATTAATCGATACAGATGAGTCACTATCTAAGTTTATAGAAGTACGCCACCCTATAACTTTATAAACTTTTTTTCCAAACAAAAATAAAATAAAATCTATACATCAAACTACCTCAAAGCCGGTACGCTTTGCAATATATTTCAGCTTAAAATATACAACATACATGTAATAAGCTGTAATTCTAGGATGCATATATGGTATTTGTAAAAAGAGTTGAAAATACAATGGACGTGCATGTCACTTTAATATTCTCATTAGCGAACAAGTGAGATCAATTGTCATATTTTTCAACCCAAAAAGGGGAAAAAAAAAAAAAATACCGACTCCACATAGCTTGAAAAATCACGAGCTTTACTAGACAAGTTTAATTAATTTTCATACATAAGAGTCAAATTCTGAAGTCAATAAAATAATTGCATGCCAGTTCATTTTCATTTTGAAGACCTCCATATATGCCTTCTGCGTCTTTTAATGGGTTTTTACAATACTGGAAGACAGGAAGACAGAACTCCTTATAACATAACTCAAGTCAAGTGTGCGTGTGTTTATAAAATATTTAGCTAATAATTAGCTTTATAAAGCATAAATGTATCCAGCATACTAATTAATGAACTAAATATGGTCAACTCATTTAACTCAGAAGTATTAATCTCAAGTACTAATATGTATTCAATCACGGGTATACAAAGTCAAGTGTATTTTATATTTGAAGTGGCACAATTATTTTCTCTCACAAATCAAACACTCGTATCTCCACCTTAGAAATGTGACTTGTAGGCCCCACGGAAAACGTGATTAAAAATTCTCACATTCTGGGGTCATTAAGACTCATAACCACATAAATTCGTATTCAAAAGATTGGTATTGTACATTGGTACGTAGTATTATTGTATATTATAATTTAATACAGCTTAGCACAAATTACAAATTTTATTATATCACAAAATTCTCAGCTTATATAACCATCTCTTGCTCACCTTTCTTTTGTGTGAACAATAAGCCCAATTGTTCCAAGGAGAATGGCTCTCCTCAGTTACTCCCTCAGCGTCACAACCATTCTCTCCCTATTATGCCTCTCTTTACTACTTTTTCTAGTACCATCAACGATGTCCTTCTCAAACGACAAGAAGTTTCATGAGAACGACAACCCAATTCCAAATCCCCGATCGAGAAGTCGTTTCTTGGGCAACATTATAAAGGAAGGCTCTAATTGTGCTGGTAACATTAACGTGTGCAATGGTGTCTCGGCTAACAAAGGGAAGACTAAGAGCTTGCTGTTTTGCTGCAAAACGCACTGTCGTAACGTTCTTGGAGATTTCAACAACTGTGGGGGATGCGGCCGAAAATGCAGGTTCGGAGAGCGTTGCTGCGACGGAAGATGCACTGTCGTTTTGTCCAATGCGCAAAATTGTGGCAAGTGTGGTCGACGGTGCAAGGCCGGGGTTAAATGCCAGTATGGATTCTGTGGTTACGCATAATAAAAACAACTTAAGTCTTGCATTTGTTCAAAATGGGTTATTATTTACTATGATTACACAATTTATATATATAGTCATTTTATAGTACTGATAAATAATGATCTCTTTCAAGGTCTTGAATGTCATACATGTTTTGTCTTCGTTTTCAAGAATTGGCACTGTTTGTTTGGCAAGGATAATGCCAATATTTCATGTTATTTCATATTGGCGCAAGTCCAGTAATAATTTGTATTTGTCAACTATTATTAAGTTAAACCAAAATTTGTACTGAAATCTATTTATCCGTACATTAGAGGAGTTATTGTAGCAACAATTATAGGTAGCATTAGTGCCCATTTCCTAAATATATATAATGTCACAAATTTAATGAAATCTGATGAAAATCCGACGGTTCCCAAGCATTCACTGTCCGTAGGATGTTGTTTAGTTCTTACAATTCCCATACATTACATGAAAATGACTTTTAATAGTTTAAGAGTGCAACTCAAGTAGTCATTTTAGTGGATATGAGACTCTACCATCATCAATCTCATCCAAGTCCATTTCTTTTTAACTTAGTGGGATAAGCTAAAGCAAACCAGAAAAATGGATGGAACACCATCTTCTAAACAAAATATGCAACTTGTATTTTCAAAATATAAATTTCAAATGTTGGAATAATGGAATTCTCACGTTGTAGTTCCTCAATATTTTGGCTTGTATTTATCAGTTTTCAAATTAGAAGTTGACAAAATTTTGTACGTACTCCATGCTTCTACTTACTATTTTCAGAGAAGTCGTCCTGATGGCTTCGGATGTCTGGAAATTTACTTTTGTTTGTTCTTTCTTTTTCTTTTTTTTTTTTTTTCTTTTTCTTCTACTTATTATTTCATTCTTTTCTTTCCCCTCACTTTTGCTGTTTCGTTGACTTCTCGAATAAGACCATTTACTCCAAGGATTTATTACACTAAAATAACCAGCCAATGGAGTACACCTTCACAAAATGGAATGCCAGAAGTCGATTACAACCGAAAAAAAAAAAAAAAAAAAAATTCCACAAAAATAAAATTATTAATGAACTAAAACCTAACAAGTAAAGACTGCATTGATGGGATTTGACAAAACTCAGCAAAAGCAGCTACTTGGAATGTTCATAAAATAAGACACGTAATGCGGCAATTCAAAGAAAATTTCTTTGTTTTGTTTTTTCTTTCTCATCTTTTATAAGAATAAGAGCTTCAATTTTCACCCTGGTTGGATTACAAGGGTACAAGTTACCAGTTTACATGTGTCTCTATTGTTGGGAACAAAAGTCTCATGGAAAGATCATGATAGTCGAGTCTAAATTAGCATATTTTGCAACACACATTTAGAATCATGATAAATTACCAAAAAAATAAAATAAAATAAAATAAAAAATCAAAGATATACAAGCAATACAATATATGAAAGTCCCTGAAACATTTCTAAGAAGAATCACCTGTTTCTGCCGTTTTATTCCCTCGAATTTGAGTTTGAGACTAGATCTTGCAATGACGGTCAACTTTTAATGCAACTTCTGCTTAATCTTCATATTTGCAACACGATTTGGGTAATAATGTGTGGAATTAGACACTCCATAAACTAGTTTCATGCCAAATTAGAACAAATGAGTCTTAGACATATCGAATGAGCTCAACGGCAAACTTCCCCTTCTTTGTAGAGTTAATTTCTCCTATCTGAGATGATGAATATAATTAGAACATAGAAGTAACCAAGTCAACACACTTGGATGATTTGAAACACAACTAACATGGATATGGGGGATAAGCAGAGTGTGATAAAAGTTATCTGAAACAACCTTATGAAGTTTTGACGCTAATTCTTCTTAGATTAAAATCATTTGTAATAGAAGGTGTATTGATTTTGACAACTCACCTTTAGTCTTCCTTTCCCGCTTACGGAAACAACGTCACCAGTCTTAAGTGTTGTTCCATTCTTAGTAACAGGGGTCCAGTTCACACGCACATCACCATTACTACACAGATAGAGAACTTCAGAGAAGTGTATTTCCATTATCCTATTAAGTGCGCATTTAGTGTCCTAATTTATTTCGATATGCCAAAATGATTACATACTTGGAGGAGTGGAAAAAAGATTATGATCACTTACCCTTAATAATGGTGTATTACAAAAATGAATACTAAATTCCCTAAACAGGACTTTCATTCAGATGTCCTCTAAAATTGACATTAGAATTGGCATCATATATGCTAGACTATCATATGATACTATGAGCAATAACATTTATAAATAAAAGGCCTATACTATTGTTTTAGGTGTGCTAGGAAACTATGAGAGCAGAGTTGGCAAAAGAAAATGGAAGCAGCCCAGTATAAATAGTAAAATTAACAGAAGAGATCATGCGTAAAAAAGAGCCAAAAGATCTCTATACCGAACGAAAACCAACAATTAAAGAAGAGATTTAGTAAATGCATGAAAGAATGTACCTGATTAGGTCAACCAGTTTTGACCGTGATATTTTAAATCCTGCACTAGCTAGAGCATCCACCCTTAGTGATGCTTCTACGGTTTTAAATGACTTGGTCCTGCAAAAAGAACACATTTTGTGTGTGCAGTTTATCTAGATAAAAAATATCACATGGAATAGAGTCGATTAATATGATGATTTGTAACCTCGGTGGTTCGTACTCAATAGCTTCCAATGGTATCTTCGTACAAGATACTGGAACTCTACCAACCTGCATAAAGAATTCTTTTAGGATTAAAGATGTGGTATGGCTTGAATTACACTATAAGTAACACAGAGAAAGCTAATAAATCTGTGGCCTAAACACAAAGACGGTTCCCATTTTAGTATCAGATGATGATGTTGCCAAATAATGAGAATGTACATCTTTTTTTTTTTTTTTTTGTTAAACACTGGATCAATCTGTCCTGGTCTGACTTACTTTGGATGTAACTTTCGCACTGTTTTGAATGCCACTTCATTTCAGATAAATCTGAAAGATAATTAAGATGACCCAAGATGTATGAAATCTTAATGTATTGAGTTTAACTTGATAAATCTTCCCTAGGGGGTGACATTTAACTGGATAAATCTTCCCTAGGGTGTGACATTATATTACCTTGTCAAGGGCTGATATAAGAAAATCAACAAGTTCTGGGACAATAATGACCTGAGCTCCCTTCTCCCCCTGGCAGATGGGAAAAAAGAAAAATGATCAATGTTCAAGTCAAAGACATGAAGAGATGGTCAAAGATCAAGCATACGCGGCCTACAATTATGATATTTTTCATGATGTGATAATTTGGTGATGATAAAATAATTAACTAGAATGATGGATATCCAACTGAGCTCTAACTGAATCCTAAATTCATCTAACAACCCAAAGCAAACAATTGAATAAACCCATCTTTTAATTATATTGTAAATCTTTCTAAATAGCAAGAAGAATCGTGTATCAATATTTAATATCACAAGTTGTTGAGCTCTGAATTCATATTATTGTCAAAGCATTTGGAATTATACAAGGTATAAACACAAAGTGAAGTTGTCATGTAGACAGTTCTGATTCTGAATCTAGACTAAAGAGACATTACGTGATTTGGCTGGCAAAACATTAGGTCTTGATTGTAGTGCATTGTGTACAAAGTGGATACAGAGATAAAAATAAACCCTGATGTCAAAAAATTTTAATAATGTGCCACGACTAGATTTAGTACATCGAAACATTTTGTAGACAGGTGTTTTTTTCGTCCTTCAAGGCAGCACAAGGTTATTAGAGTTACTCTTACTTTGCATTTAAAACATTGATTTCTCCTACTGTACTTTTATATTCTGAATATTGTTAATATGGCGATAAGGTTATCTCTTATTCCTGTATTTGGTCCAGGTTCCAGCTAAGTACCCATGAATCTTTGATTGGAAAAACTGAAAGCATAAAACATAATTAAGCTTTGCAACTTCAGCAATCACGGTAAAATGACAAAAATCCATGAATCTCATTAGAAAGCAGTTCTTTAGACGGAAAAATAATTAGTTGAGTTTCGAATACTGAAGTTCCTATGCATAAACCTCCTGACAGTAAAATCCTTAACATCAGTGAATTAAACACACCTGCAAAAGTATATCACCGAGCCTCTCCCTAGAAATCCCTGTACCAAGAATTGAACCAAGGAAGTCACCATGAGAACAAGGTTGAAACCCAAAGTTCCCTGTGATGCTGGAAAAATACGAAAAATAAACAGAGGTTCACAGTATTTCTATAACAGAAACTACCAGAACCTAAATTTTCATTCATATTATTAAACCTCAATGCTGCCACTATATCTGGATCACTTGTAAGTATTTCTGGTTGTCCAACAGAAATCCGGCAGCGTTCAGCCTAGAGAATTTGACATATTGATGAATATAACGATTTCAGATTCAAGCAGGCAATCGCTCCGAGGTCATTCAAACTAAGCTATGAGAGAAAGAAACATTCCTTCTGACCAATATGGCAAATACAGTTATAGACATCGTAGCTCGAAGGATTACAAAATTAAGTAGGAACATGCAAAATTAAAAATAACCACAACCTGGGCATATCCTCCCTGAGCAACGGCTGTCACATCAGCTAGTTTTTCCAATGCTAGCATTGACTCCTTCACCACTGGAGGGGTGAGAAAATTTGTATGGAAAACTTCTTTTCTTGATGATGCTCGTCTAGCCTACAGTATATGCACAAATTCAGAAAAGGAGAGAAAGGAAATGATTCTAACTGTATAAGATTTCAATATTCTTGGTATGTTGAATGCATCACAGAATAGGGTATACATGTAGCCTATAGCTGATACAAGAGTCCCATAAAAAATGTAAGATAAAACGAGGAAGAGAGAATATGGGAATCCCAAAGAAGATTGCAACAGAACATCAAATAAAGGCACAGGAAATGTAAAATCTAGGTTCATAAGCTATCTTGAGAAATGTACAACCACCATATTATTAACTGATTAATAATGTCAAAGAAAATAAGGAACTTAAATTATGGAGTAAAAAAAAAAAGAACAAAAAAGGCTCTGCTTTACATCAAAATGGTAAAAATTCTTAACTGTATAGCAGGAAAGAATTGAGAATAACATTCAATAATAATAACATTCAATGATACCATTTCTAGAATATGCTTCACTTCTTCAACAGTATTTTTGTCTGCCACTCCGTTGAGTAAAACATCGACGTCCCCCTTTATAGCTTGTGCCAAGTGGCACGTCCCTGAAGCTATATAAAAAACTACAACTTGTTAAAAATGCAAAAGAACCAGTGCTCCAATATACAATAAGATGTCTTAACCCAAAAGCAAGTAACTCCATTTGTGTAAGTACTCACATAATAATACCAGAAACCCAGTACTTGAAAAAAAGGATTAGCTTGAGGGAAAAAGAAAAAAAAAAATCCCTGCTGGACTAGACTTAATTTCACAAGTGGTGGTGGTGGTGGTGCCATCAGTAGCTCATTCAAACTTGAGTTGAACCTATGGTTAGCTATTCTATCAGAGGCGAATATTGTAATTTCATGTGGTTAACATTTTGTCTTTTGGGTCAAAAGTCAAAACCAGATTCTACCATTAACAACTGCAGATTAGGCACTACAAAGAAGCTTCATTCAGGTGCAACTTTCACTCCCATGACAGTAACACGAATTGGGTATTCCAACAAAATTAAAACTTCCGGGTTTCAACAAACACCATTCTCTCATCTCATCAATTTTGATGTAAAGTCTTTATTATTACTACAAACACTACATATATATATATATATATATATATATATATATAAATATAAATATACCAACATATACATATTTCAAAGTAAATGGAAAATAAGAATTGGGTAGGAAATTAGCACCTGGGGAAGTGAGAGGAGTTGGGAGAGGAGGAGAGCAGAGGGTAGAATGGTAAGAGAGCTTGTTGTTTAAGTGAAAGGAGCGAGTGGTGAATATTAAAGCATGAGAAGCTCTTCTTACAAAGGTCGGTAATCCAAAGCTTTTGGCAGCAGCCATGCCTTTCTGCTCCTTACTCGCGCAAAGAGATATAAGACTTTGATTTAGTTTGGGTAGGAATAAAGTATTGTCTTTGAAATGGGTTAATGGCACAAATGGTCCCTCAACTATCCAATTTGTGTCAATTTGGTCCTCAAAGTTCCAATTGTAATAATTAAGCCCCCAAATTTTTTAATTTTAAGCAACTTAGTCCCTAGACTATTTAAATTGCAATATACTTTTAAATTTTTGACCAAAAACGTAGGTGTGGAGCATGTAGCAATATCTGAAAGTGTATTTGAAAATTTATTTAAGAATTTTAAGTATAAAAATGAATAATCACAATTTTTTTTCCTAAATTTGTAGCTCTAAGAACTCTAAAAAATGTAAATAATATATCTCTCATTCTCTCCAAATCATTTTATTCCATTTCTTTTTTCTTAAATATACTTTCAAACGTTACAACGTGTTCGAACCAATTTGCTTCAAAATTGAAATATTCAAGGGTTTAATTCCCACAATTAGAATATTAAGAACCAAATTGCTACAAATTGAATAGTTCAAGGACCACTTGTGCCATAAACCCTTTTGAAGTTAATCCCTTCTTATTTAAAAATAAATAAATAAATAATGAGGAAATTACATAACTTACATTGGATTTTGCCCTTTTGCACGAAATACCCTGTATTTTAGGAAATTATAATCCAAACTTTTGAATTAATAACCTTAATTGACTTTTTGACCAATTTTAGTAACGAAAAAAATAATAATATTCTTCATTAAAATTGGATTGATCCTTATTATTCTCCTTAATTTTGAAAATATTATTGTCTATTATTAGTTTAAGTTATTCAAAAAGTTAACTTATAGTATTAATTTTTAAAAATTCTTAATATCAGGATGTTATTTTACACAATCTAAATTTCAGGATTTAAATTATAGAACACTCAAACCTCAAAGTTTTTTTTTTTTTTATTCACCCTTCGGATTCTCTATCAAATTTCTCTAATGGTCCACACAATTTAATTATTTATCAAAATAAGTAAATGACACATGAAATTTATCTGTTACAAAACCTAATTAGAAGAAGAAGAAGAAGAAGAAAGAACTCAACCACACAAACCTTGAAAAACTTGGGAAAATAAATGCTTATGAGTTGAGTTTTCTGGTGTTTATGAAGGATAAATTCGTATTTTCATAAAGCAAGTTGAACTTATTGCATTGGCGATAAGGAGTTTAAAAGAAAACCCGAATTTAAAGATCTAGAATGTAATTTTCCATAAGATTTACTAAGTTTACGAATCAATCAAGGCTTTTTTTTTTTTTTTTTTCCCCCTTTGGCGGTAATTTTGTCCGAGGCTTGGGTATGGCATTAATTACTTTAGTAGAACTTACATATTAAGGCACATAAGGAATTGGAATCAAGTAGAGATCCCTTTTCCTCCTCACAGTCAAACCAAAACTCTCACTCATATCAAAACTCTCGTGGTTGATCCCATCAGGCAGTTTCCAGTCAAAATGGAACAACAACTGAGCAAGAGGAAGCTTAATATCTGCCATGGCAAACAACATTCCAGGACACATCCTCCTCCCAGCTCCAAATGGGATGAACTCAAAATCATTTCCCTTGAAATCAGCTGAACTAGTAGTACCACTCTCACCATCAAACCTCTCTGGGTAGAACCTTTCTGGATCACTCCAGTACTTGGGATCTCTCCCCATCGCCCATGTGTTGAAGATTATTTTGGTCCTTTCAGGTATTTGGTACCCAAAAATCACACTACTTTCTCTTGATTCTCTCGGAAGCAAAGTGGCAGGAGGGTGTAGTCTCAGAGTTTCTTTGATGACCAAGTCCATGAACTCTAGTTTATGGAGATCTTCTTCATTGACATTTTCTTTTCCCCCAAACACTAGTCTCACCTCTGCTTGTGCCTTTTCCATCACTTTTGGGTTCTTTAGCATCTCTGACATTGCCCACTCTACAACTGTGGATGATGTCTCTCCCCCAGCTATGAATATATCCTGAAAATATAATCAACTATATTTTCAGCTCACAAATTGTAACAAGATTATATGAGCTACTCCATTATTACTTTACTAATCCGATGATGTAGAGATTATGTAAGTTGTGACACGTGATATAACACGTGTCACATGATCCATAAAGACAGTGCAATTGTAAAGTTTTCATGACCTTAAAAAGTTAAAACCCTTGACACTATGGTACCATATTCATGAAACAGAAAAATGCATGCTAAAGTATATGATTAGTGTTTGGCACCGCAAACTAATAGAAAAGTGAGACTGTGTACATTTAGAGGTAGATCCAATCTTTTTAGTGCGAAGTGCCGAGTAACAGTATTGTGCAATAAGCATTTTATATAGAAAAAAATAAGAGTGCAGACCAGAATAACCGCTTTGATATTTCTAGTCTCCAAGGAGAACTCATGGTCACCATGTCCCTGAATATTAGAAAGGACATCAAGTAGACTCTCTGCTTCATCCTTATCCATGCTTGTTGCCTTATCTGCTTTATAATCAACGATTATGCTTTCAAGAATTTGGTCAGTTTTCCGGAAATTCTCCATGATTTTAACTCCCATACCACTAATCCAACGAAGCCAACTTTGGGAAGGGAACAAATCAGAAACACTGAAACCTGCACCAATTTTTATACCTTCCTTGACAATCTCTATAAAGGCTTCTTGTTCTTTGCACTTCTTACCAAAAGCCGCCCTCGCCGTGATCGAATACGTCAAGGAAAATATTTTCTCGCTGAGATTGATGACAAGAGACCCTTTACTTGAATGAAGATCTCCAATCAGACTGGCTACTTCTTCTTCCCTGATCGATCGGAACGACTTGACGCGCTTAAGACTCAGCAATTCTTGTGTGCAAACTCTCCTCAGCTGCCTCCAATAATCTCCGTAAGGACAAAAAATTATGCCCTTAGAAACATACATATTGGCCTCTGGAGAGGCAAGTGACCTTTGACTGAAGATAACATCATGAGTTCTCATCATCTCTTTTGTGGCCTCTGGGGATGTAACAAGAACAAGGGAAATTTCACCGAGTTTGAGCTGCATCAAGGGTCCATATTTCTTGGCCATGTTTCTCAAGCACTGATGGGGAAGAGAATAATCACCTACAACTACAAGGTGGTGAAGATTTCCTATGATGGGTAGCCTCCAAGGGCCAGGTGGTGATAATTTAGTGGGTTGAGATATTCTCTTCCTTGTTATCTTCAGTGTCATAAACATGAAGAGAAGAAAAGTAACAAGCAATGAGAAAATTGGGGAAGAAATGATCATCTTGTTTTTGCTTCAAGAGTGGAATGAAGAGAAGTTGAAACAGCCGGGTTCTTGGCTTTGTTGCAGAGAAAAGTCGGGGACTATTGAGAGTAGCTATATGTCTAATTGGTAAAGTTCGCATGACACTCATTAATCATTATTTTTAGATAGCGTGATTCTAGTTGAGATAAAGTGTGATGAGCAAATTTTTGGTGCAAAAAGTCAGTATTCAAACATTAAGTTCAGATTTCATCAAACTTTAAAATAATATCCTATTATCTAAATTTTTCTTGTATCTCTTTTATCTAGTACTATTGTATATAAGACCAAGATGGGAATTTTATTTATTTTTTATTGGCCACGTTAGAAACGATGTAAGAATTAAGCTGCAATAAGGCGTAATTAGTGGTCAAATCATCAACTCCATCAACCTCCTATACTTTTTTACTAATTTTTTTTGGAGCAGTTGAAGAATTTACCCCCGTGGAGTGAGGGAGATGGCATTGTTATATAAATATACAGATGCATTAATTGGGCGGCGGCCATTATTTGACCAAAAACATTTGTTGCAATGAACTAGATAAAATAATAGAATAGAAAATTGAGATTACGTGAAAATAAGCTTATATAATGCACAAGATCTCAAACATTGTCCTAGACATCACAAATTTTATTATAGTGGATAATATAGATTTTGTAAAGGAAATAATAGATAGTTGTGATTTCTTGGAAACTATTGATGTTGTAATTTTCTTAACCAAAAAAAAAAAAAAAAAAAATCACAGGACTGCCCATCTCCTCTCATCCTCTCTGGCCGTGGTTCTCCCTTCTCTTTATATGGAAAATAGACAAGTTACAAAAGATACTATTGGGTTTTATGATAAAAGAGATTTAGAAGTGGTAATAGTATTTACTTGGAAAAAAAAAAAAAAAAACTTTTTATAATATAACCTTCTTTTAATTAGAATTACTGAATTTTGTATAAAAGCTAACATAGAAGTCGACTTGACGTGTCTTAAACTAAGAATTGCCTAGTTGATCCTCAAAAGTACCAAATCAACGATTAACAGCGACCAACAACAACTAGAACCTTAAAAAAATAATCCCAACACGATCCGAACTTTAAACACTCCATACAAAATGAGTTCGGATCAAAGGAAGACAAGAATTAAAACTTCAATCACAGTCAGCCAAAAAGTAGTAAACGTCGACATCAAACTATAACATCCAATACGATTATCATCAAGAAGATAAAATTCATTTCTAATCTAGAAATTCTTTTTGTTGGTTTAAAACATGCATTCTCTGTAAAATAAATAAGGCACAAAGTTGAGGCTGGTAAAATGACATCCATGAAATGTCCAAGTCAAAATTTGAAAGATGTATTCAACAGAACAAAAGGGTAAGTTGTCTCTACCTCGGTGAACATTTTCGACTAAGCTACCATACCACCAAACATTATGAGTTTAGAGTCCATCCTACCACAGGATGTAAAGAACAGTAATAAATAAAATTAACTGACAGACTTCGTCGCGCGAGCTTACCAAGCAGAAGGACTGGTTCATATTTCTACTACTTGGTTATACTGCTACCTTCTTCAGAGAAGATAGTGGTATGCAAGCAGTAGCAGTAGCACAACAACCACGGCAGCAGCAGGACCAGCCCACAGCCAATAGTTGGTCGATTTTTTCCTCTTCAGAATGGCTTTTGGGATAGACTCGGGGCCTCTTGCTCGAGTTCTCGACCTGATACTTGTCTCCTTTTGTACCTTTTCCTTTGTTGGAACTGGAGCTTCAACAGTTTCATCCGCCTTTTCTGGTTCTACATCATCTGCTACTGGTTCTGCACTTTCTTCGGGATTGGCATCAGGAGCAGACGCTGCAGCCTTCTTCTTTAATTTCTTTTCACGTTCCTGTGGCAAATCAAGAACAAATCACGTCAGGTCTTGAAGTTAGAGCTTTATAGCCAAGAGCAAGAAAAGTAAAGTAAACAAAGAAACAAATAAAGGTAATAATTTCCTTATTCTTCTTTTCAGCCTCCTTTTGAGCTCTTATAGCTGCTTTGGCAGCAGCTTTCTCCGCCAATTTTTTCTTTCGTTCCATGGCCTGCTTAGCTTTTGAAATTTCCTCTTCTCTCTTAATCTCCTTCAATTTCGCAGCATCAACTTCCCTGTCCTTTTTAGAAGTTTCCATTGGCAGCTTTTCAGACACTGTGATCTCCTTCTCCACCACATCATCATGGTCCACAACAGGTTTCGAATTTGTAGGTTTATTTTTGACCTCTTTCTGGACCTTCTGAGTGGGCAAAGCATCTACTTGAGGAGGTTTCACTTCTTCCTTTGCTCGTTTGGAATTAGCTTTGGCCACTGTCTCTAATTCCGAGGGTGGTGATTCCTCCAACACCACCAATGGCTTTTCATCAGGGTTTCTGATTCGTCCATCCCTACTCAATTGCCGACTATCCAAAGATGGCAATATTCTTCTCTCATAATCATCCCTAAATGATTTGTCACTGCTCCAGAGGGAAATAAATTTATCGACCTGGCAAAATTTAGAGGTCAGGATTGTAATCACAATTTCGTAAGAGCATTAAGTTTTTAACGGACAATTACTGATAAAACAAACCTCCAAGTTAGAAAGATCCTCGAGAGCCTTTATATCTTTCTTAGCAGCAAGATCTCTAGCTCTATTTAAAATTGCACGGCTCTGGTAGAAGTGTGCGTTCTGAATACGAGGATAGTTTAATGGTGCCATCAGTAAGTGCCATATAAAACAAAAACACTAAGAACTTAAGATGTACACAATCATACTTGAAAAAGAAAAGAACAAAGATAACATCTCAATTACATATAATGCTAACAATCATCTTAAATAATAAGCAGTCCTATCCACGAAACTAGGAAAACAACCAAAATAATACCCAATTTGCAGAATATGATACCTACAATTCTTAGGCCCTATATAATACAAGCATTCAATGCCATACCAGCCACTGTTGGGCCAGCACTCTTTTTTTATTTTTTTCGAGGTAAATGAGAACCAGCCTTTCTCCATATCACATATCTAGAGACGTTAGTCAATTAAATGTGCCTCAATATGAAAGAAAGCTGCAGGTAAATCTTATTATGCATAACTATATATGTATTATATTGTATGATAACCATCCAACCAAAAATATTTTACATTGAATAATTACAGTGTTAAAACTCACAAAGCAACAACTGTAAAACCCTCAGAAATTCCATGTAACCATAATCTTACAACATCAACACTTTTTGGAAAAGCCTTCAATTGTAAACAGGAATGAATAAAAGGAAACAATCAGAATATGCCGAAACAGTTCAGAAATTCAGAATTATACAAGACTGATTTAGTAAAGAAAAGGAAATCATTACGCATTCAACAAAAACACAAAACCAAGTTCGGTAACAAAGTAACATTTAACTTGTTACCAATAGCGACCAAGGAAAGTTTTTGACCTTTTCATTTGTCATAGAGTATCTAACAAAGATCAAGTTCATTTCAAGATAGACAGAAGAGAGACCATGGGTAAGCAAGCTAGAAAGGGACAGAAAACAAAATACAAATGAAACATACCCCCTCGTCACGCTGTTTTCTGAGATGCTGGACACTTTCACGTGCTTTATCTCTCTTCTCAGTGAAAGCTGTCAGCTCATCCTGCAATGATGAGATTTCTTTGTCTACTGCCTTTACTGCATCATCAAGCTGCTTAATTTTGGCCCTAACAACTTGCTGCTCCTTTCTCACCCCATCCAAATCACCACCTATAAGCTACAATTGCATAATTTAGTATATATCGTCCCATAAATTACATAAATACTCTAAAGGTTAAAATTAAAATTTCAAAATCCCTTACTTTAACCTGGTCTTGAAGGGCTTCTTTCTGAACCATTGAATCCTGAATCTTTGCTCTCATAGCATCATTAGCAACAACTTTTTCCCTAGTGCTCTCGAGTTGCTTGATTTCTCGAAGGATTTGTTTTTCCTCAGCCAAAGGAATGCTCTCATGTTGTATGCGATACTGCAAGCTATGGATCTGTTTCCACCAGGCCAATATCAGAAAACACGAAGGAACGCAAGGAAGTACAGCAGTGAAAAAAAATTGAAAAAAAAAAACTTCTTTTTTTTTTTTTTTTTTTAAGGAATTCACAGCTATGGAAGCTTGGATTCAAACATACAAAACTATTCAGCTCTTCCTCAGATGAACAAATACCCCGGTTCGCACTGTTTGCATTGCGAAGCTTGCCCAAAGCCTGCTGCAGTGGTTCAATCTCCTTGATTTTTTCGTCAACAATTGTCCTAATCTGCCTGTTGTCATCTTTCAGAGCCTTAATCTGTGAAATCAATTCTGCTCGATCAGACTGCAGGAAAAGAGGGAAAAAGCACAGTGAGATAACTTTCTCGGATGATTGAATTGGAACACCAAAGGGGAAAATGCTGTGCAATTAAGAATCTTAAAAAATGGTATTCAAATGCCTGTGTCATACAACATTGTGCCTAGATCTTTTCATACAAAAGCCAGACCATTCAACTACTTCTTTAAAATTTCTACAACATAGTATGACCATCAGACTAGTCAACTGGCCAATTCAAATTTTTCTATGAATTCACAAAATATTCAATATGTGAAACAATATCAAAACACACACAAGCCTTCACAAAGTTTAGGTGCTAATCTTCAGCTGTAAAGTATCGGCTAGGGAAATATTATTTTCAAGAACCTAAAACTCACCCTCTTTGCCTTTAATTGTTCCATGATCTTAAATCGAGCTTGAGTCTTCTTCTCAATCTCGACTGCAGCCTGGTCAATTTTGACTTTAATTTTGGGATCATCATATGACCGATACCTGACAAAATAAAAAGAATGGATCTGCTTAGGCGCAGGCCATTCATCAACAGCATCCTTTGGAAAGCTAGCCTCTGAAACGCCATTCTCGTCTTCTTTAACCGGTTCTTCACCATGTGAACCGAATTGTATGGATTCATGAGACCTTAGCCCTTGATCCAGTTTTCCATTTTCTTTCTCATGCAGAACAGAATTGTCTCCTCCAGTTACAGTCTCCAATGGTCCTTGAACCATCTCAAAACCCGCAACTTCGACGCCCATAGCTCCCACCGAACAACAATCTCACAATGCAATCCTACATGGAAAGGACCAAATCAACTCATTACAATAAACGATTAAACAAAACCCCAGATAACCAACATACCATTAAAACTGAAAAAAAAATTAAAAAAAATCCAAAAAATATAAAACCCTCGAAATTCAATCACAGATCTTTCAATCAAAACCCCAACGACCCAAAAATGCGAAAAATTTCCCATAAAATTCTAAAGTTATGTTTCAAAACAAGATTAAAATTCATCGATCCTTCGTTTCAAACAACAAAATAAGCTAAACCCAGATTCAATTAACATCTAACAGCATTCAAAATCCATGAATTGTGTCCGTTACAGGCACCGATTCGATGAAACTCGACAATTAAGAGGTGAAATGAAACATGCAGATGAACAAAACAGAGAAATCTAAACAGGTAATAACTCCATCAAAATCCATGAAACGAATCAAAACAATCTTTTTCGATCCGGATCAACTAGGAAGAACAAATCAAACAAAATACCACCAAATAAGAGACGAAAAACTACCACAGAGAGCCAGAAATGGCGGTGAAAATGGCGGATCGAACCAAGAAAGGATAAAAGGAAAATACCCTTTAGCTTTTCAGGGAAAGCGGCCTCAATTTTCCGAGTTGAGGCAAAAGCAGAAAACGAAGAGGTGAAGAAATATCGAAACTCGAAAGAGACTCAGATCTCCTTCTTGAAAGTCTCCCTCTCTGTTTCTCTCTCTCTCTCCCACTTGTTTACATATATATTACATCTATTTTCTGAAAATGGGAGAAATTTATATATATACACATACATATATATATTATAAGATAAAAAAAGCAAACAAGAGAGAGCGTTGGCTATATTTACTGTCCCCTCGGGTACAGATTTCTCTGGTATAAGTAGAATTGTAGAAAGATTTTTTTCTTTTTTAAAGGGAATTTTCTTTTTTTGTACTTACTTCCACATGTAGTTAAGAGAAAATGAAAATTATAGATTTTTTTTTCCTTTGAAATATAGATAAAAACTTCACGTTTTAATTAGAGGAAAATGAAAAACAAGTAACACCAAGGTAGACAAGAGAGTTGTGCTAGCAATTTAAAGACTTGTATCAATTTAATAGGGAAAAAGAGAGTTACATGTTACATGTTAATGTTAATAGAATAGTTCTGAACGTCAAATCAAATCATATTAAAATCAATGCTTAAATTGTTAAAAGATTTTCGTTCAGAATTGAACGTCAAATTATATTAAAATCAATGCTTAAATTGTTAAAAAAATTTCGTTCCTTTAAGATTGGAGCCATCCAAAAAAATTATGGCGAGATTTTTGAGTCCTTGGCCAAGAGAATTAAATGCATACTATTTTGGCAATGAGAGTTAAAAGCTATCGTAGTGGTTTACTGTTAAAAGATCTTCGATGATCCAGTCTCACATGACATGATTCGATTGGTAAGTTCGGTTAAAGATGGTTATTATTGTACCGCTCCTTTGTAAATAAGGACGTATCGGCCCGAAAATCTAAAAAGGAGGTCCAGCCTGACCCTATAGCCCAAGGGTTAAATATTGGGCGGACCAAAAATCAGGCTAAATCTGGGCCGAGCAAGTTTGGTATTATTTCGTAAAAATATTATTTTTTTAATAGTAATTACAAAAAACTTCTTTCAAAAAAGAAAATAAAAAACGGGCCACCAGGCCAGCCCGGCGAGTTCGCTACCTCAGTCTAGGCCATGAATAGTATCCGGTCGGGCCCCGGACTAACCCGTTTGGCTCAGCCCATATTTACAACTCTACTCCTTGTAATGGGAACAATATTGCTCGTGTCCTAACTTTCGTTGATTATTATTTAAGTTATATATCATACTCGATAAAGACTGTTATATTTTTTTCTCCAATGCTCGTGCACATTCGTGTGTGATGCAATTATTGCATAATAATCGTCCATTCTTAAAAGTCTAAAGAATGAGTAATTAAGGTTGTTTAGATGTGTAGTTCTCTTAATTATTAATGTAGGCTTTTTATTATTAAAACCCTGAACTCGGAATAATTCAGTAAAATTAACCATGAACTCAATTTTTAGAATAAAACCCCCTGAACTCAGAACAATTTAGTAAAATTAACCTTAAACTCAACTTTTTAGAGTGAAACCCTCTGAAGTCTCCTAATATTAGAGCAAAACCCCTTGAAGTCTCCTAATATTAGTCTTGTTAGAAAACAAAAATGTTAATATTTTTTTTTTTACTGTTAAGTCCTTATTCTCTTATTTGTGGCTTTTAGATCCTCATTATTATATTTTTATTTCACGTTAATCATTTTTAATATTTTCTATCTAAAACTATTGTCAATTAGTACTTACCCAAAAAGTGCTCATCTTAGTAGGGATAAATTAGAAACAAAGGAAAATTATTATTAAAAAAAAATAAAAAAAAAGAGTTGGAATTATCGTTTTCGTTCAAAACTGATGCAAGAAATTGGAAAATTTTATTGGATCCCAATATGGATCTACTTTTCTCCAAGTATTCATATATCTAGAAGAGATGTATACATCTCATGTTTTTATTATTTAAATCAGGATTTATAGAACTAACTATATCATTTTTCATCGTATTTTTCCTTAAGTTACGGTTTTTTCAATTTTTTTTCCAAAAAAATCTCATGCTCATTTAAAATTCCTTATAAAGGTGATTAGAAAAAAAAAAAAAAAAGCGCTTATATAGGTATCAACTAAAAAAAAATGCTACAGGATATGCATTTTATTTTGCCTAATTTATAGAGGATATGTTTTTTTTTTTTTGGACACATGTCCTCTATAAATTTGGCAAAGCAAAATGCAAATATCTATTCTAGATATATGAATACTTGGAATAAAATAAATTCATATTAGAACCTAATAAAATTTTCTAATTTCTTACTTTAGTCTTGAACAAAAATGATAACCCAAACTTTTTTTATTTTTAAAATAATAATTTTCCTTTGTTTCCAATTTTAATATGAGATGAGTACATTTTGGACAAATATTACTTGACAATAGTTTTGAATAGAAAAGATTAACAGGGATTAACATGAAATAAAAATATAATAATGAGGACCTAAAAGCTACAAATAAGAGAATAAAGACTTAACAGTAAAAAAAACTAACATAAACTTTTTTTTTCTAATAAAACTAATATTAAAGGGCTTCATAGGGTTTTGAGAGTTTTGCTCTAAAAAACTGAGTTCAAGGTTAATTTTATTAAATTGTTCCGAGTTCAAGGAGTTTCGCTCTAAAAAATTGAGTTCAAGGTTAATTTTACTGAATTATTTGAATTTATGGGATATTGGTAATAAAAAGCCATTAATATAAGTTAAAAATACACCGGACTATAGAATATTCTAATGGTACATAATAATATGTATTTACGAGCCAAAAATATACTAACGTGCATTACACGACACCATGTTTATTTTTCCACTAAATTGAATCATAATGCTCATAGACATACCCATCCTTTTTTCCTTTCTTTTTTTTTTTTTCTTTTTCACTTTATATGGGGATTAGTTCTTCGACTTTTCACATAGGGAAGAAATATAGTTATCATCACTGGTACGCATGTAACACATCTTTTATCTTTTACTAATTTGTACAAAATCTAGAAATATAATTACTGAGTATGGGATGACAAACTTGCAATTAAGTGAAATCATATTATAATTCTCTTTCGTGATGATATAGATGAATTTTCTCTATTCCGAAAATACCTATAAAGGCAAACCAAAAGATAGTGTTTACTGACTTTAGGAATAGAAATCAGCTTGGTTTATGTTACAATTCATACTAAAGTTTTACATATCGATGCCATATTTTCCTTGTAATCCCATTCCTTTATTTCTGTTTGTTCCAACATACTCTTCATAAATTCATGGAGTAAACATTTTATATGAATTGACGCACATGAAGCGTAAATTTCACATAATTGTAAAAAGTTAAAATCATATATGTTTTCACGAGTGCTAGGTCAATCGGGCCAAATTCTATATTTGCATTAGCGATAGTCATATTATGATAACTGACACATATTTTGTACTCTTTCTTCAAAATAATTATTATGAATTTATACATAAAGTGCTCTAACTAAGATTCTAACCCATCTTTTCTAATACATTTCTAAGAATCCTAGACCAGTTGAGCTAACCTCAGTTGGCCCACATATTTTGTACTCTTAAATTGTCAAGAATTATATTGCCCTTGAATGTTTCATATCAACCTTATTTGAGCTAGGAGCCAAATTCGACTCTAGTTGACTTATTTTTGATCAACCCATCTGTTTCAAGTGGATAAGAGTGAAATATTGAATTAGGTCAGTTATCCTGTGTGTCAGTAATCCCGTTCTACAATATTTGAGCCAACTTGCCCATAGTAGATGGTTAAACCTAAATAGAATCATATCGGTCTTCTTTAACTCAGTCATGCGATGACTGTTGCCAAATTATGGTGAGCAATGATCAATCTTAGTGTGAGAAAAATAAGACAATTGTATTACCATGTCATTTTTTTTCACATTATAAAAGATTTCGCAAAACAAAAAAAAAATGTTCATAGAGAATTACACTATAAAAATGCTCTAAGTGCTATAAGATTGAAAATGAAAATACTTATTAGGGTTAATGGCACAAATAGTCCTTGAATAATCCAACATGTGGTAATTTGGTCCTCAAAGTTTCAATTGTAGAAATTTAGTCTTTATATTGTTTAAATTGCAACATGCTATTAAAGTTTGCCAAAAAATATATGTCACGAGCACGTAGTGGCATCTAGAAGTGTATTAAAAAATAATTTAGAAATTTTAAGCATAAAAATGAACATTTAGAAAAACGAAAAAAAAAAATCTCTAAATTTGCAATCCTAAAAACCCTAAAAATTGTAAATAATATATTTTTTTTTCTCTAAATCTTTTATTCAATTTATTTTTCTTTAAATACACTTTTATATGCTACAACATACTCCTCACGTGTATTTTAAGTCAAAAATATAATAATATGTTACAATTTAGATAGTCTGGATACTAAATTACTTCAAATAAAAAATTTCAAGGATTTTAAGTTACAATTTAGACCATCTAGGAACTAAATTGCTTTAAATTAGAAAGTTTAAATATTTAATTGCCGCAATTGAAACTTTGATAATCAAATTACTACAAATTAGATACTTCGGAAACCATTTATGACAAACCCTAATTAGTATACATTTATCTATAACTATTAGTATTAGTAGTACGTGCCTAAGCCACGTACTTGTGGGTGAACTTTATCTATTAATGTAAATAAGACCAAAAAAAGTGTAAAAAAATATTTTAATGTAAATGAGACAAAAAAAAATGTAAAAAAATATTTTAAAAGGTAATTAAGCAGCTGGAACATCCAACTGGTTATTCCTTTTTCTATAATTGTAATAGATACGTTAAAACACCAAAGCTCACTTTGGAGCAAAAACAAGTTTAGGTAGTATATAGACACGTGGCAAAAGAAGCGGCATTGTATTACGTGGTTTGTTACTTTGTTTTCTTTCCTTTGATACATAGAGACAAGTGTAGAGTAGTGAATAGTCCAGCTCGACGGTTTCGACCGCTTTTTGTCATTAGCCTTGCCTTTTGCAGAATCTCGCCTTGGCAACGTAACACGTGTTCCTTATGTTGTTCAACAAGAGACTTGTCATTTCATCGATGATTACGAGAGAGACAAAAACAGAGTTAGAGTTAGAGATAGAGATAGAGATAGGAGAGAGTGTGGGGTCCACCAAGGAGTCTAAGAAGATTTGGATAAGAATGAAATGTCACCACTACCCCTGACCTATATTGGAAAACTCCATTATGATAGGCAGGTAGTAGGAGAGAAATTATGCTTAAATTCCGACCTTTTTCAAGTAAAAGGAAAGGAGGGTAGTATCCGCTAGATATGTCATGTACAATTATTAGATCGGCCTATTAGATTATGCATTTATTTTTAGATGATCTTATTTGGTCACTTAAAAAAAAAGAAAAAAAAAATCTCATCTGGTAATTAATAATTATCCTTTTCTTTTTCCATTTCTTTCTTATGTTTGCAATTCTGTGTTTTATGAATTAGTTTTGGTTAATATGTCCATTTTCTTTAGTGTGACATTATTATACATAAGTAAAGCTGAGCAGATTTGCACTGTACAAACAATTATTTTCACTGTACAAATAATAGTAACTCCTTTGGTTTTATGCCTTTGCCCTTGGGATCTCTTATGTGGTATGTGTTTGACTTGGCTTTTTGGTCTTTTTACATAACAGTACTTGCCTTGTTTTTACGTTTTTGCCCTTGAGATTTCTTCTGTGGTCTGCGTCTGACTGTGGCTTTTTGGTCTTTTCAGTTCGTTTTTTTGTTGTTACATTTTTGCCATTGGAATCTCTTATGTGGTCTTCATTTGACTGCGGCTGTTTGGTCTTTTTATTTCGCTAATTTGTGGCTTGACTAAATTACCCTTATGTGTTTGCTTTGGTTGAGGGATTGAGGTTGGTTTTTTGGTCATTTTCGGGCCACTTTTATTGCTCCCTGACGATATTGCCCTTTTGTGTTTTGTCCTTGGCTGAGACTTGGGCTCCGATTTTTTGGTCTTTTGACTGTTTTGGCTCTTTGGATTCTCCATTGGACTTGGTCTTCGTCTTTTCTCTCTATCATTTGTCTTCTTGATGTGTTCCTCTGCCTGTGCCTTGCTCTCTCTCTCTTCTCGACTGTTCATCTTCCTCTTTGTTTTTTCCAGAATGTTTTCTTCTTTGGTTTTGTTTCTGTTAAAGTAGGGGTTCTTATTTCTTTTTTGCTTTCCACCGATGGTTTTTTTGGTCTTCTCCGATATATATTCTTTTTCTCCTTCCTTCAAATTTTTCTGGTCTTGCATTTTTTTGTTGATGGGTTTTTTGCCTCTTTTATCTTCTGTTTTTGGGGTTTTTATTTATGGGTCTCGCTTGGTTGGTTAGATCTGAACAGTGGTGGTCTCCTCTTCATTTCTAGTATTTTTTTCCGGTTCTAAATTTTGTTGCTTTATCATTTATTTATGGGATATTCGTTCCATCTAAGGATATTCTTTAGTTTAGCCTTAGTTTTATTTGTATGCATGTGAAATTGATTCTGTTTTTGCTGATTATTCTTACCATGGAAATTTCTAGAATTTTTTAGAGTATATTTCCAGGATAATTTGTTATACTTTTTAATTCCTTTCGGTTGATATTTGTTAATTTTTTTAGATATGTTGGTGTTAATTATTATCTGCATTTTTTTTAGTGATCAGTCATATGGTATTCATGATCTGATAACTCTAATTTTATATTGTGCTGATATTTTGTTGTTACTGTTATTCGGAAAAAAAAAGAAAAAAAAAAGGTTTTTTTTAGTTTACTTTTATTTGTGTTTGTATGTATATGGAATTGATTCTGCTTTTGCCGATTATTTTTGTAATAGAAATTTCAAGAATTATTTAGAGTTTATCAGTGGGATAATCTATTATATTTTTTAATTCTTTTCGCCTGATATTTGTTATCTTTTTTAGATATTTTGATGTTAATTATTTTTGTATTTTTTTTTAAATGATCTGTCATTCAGCATATATGATTTCATACTTTTGATTTAATGCTCTGCTGATATTTTGTTGCCACTGTTATTCAGAAAGTAAAAGTGAAAAAAAAAACAAAATCAGAATACCGTATTCAGTAAGTCTCTTTGAATACCCTTTTTTTCCTTTTTTTTTTTAAGTATATAGATTTTTATTATCGGTTGGCTTTACATATTACCATGTGTCCCTCCCTCCTCTTTTTTTTAATGCTTCTTATTTCAGTCTTACTGCCCTCTGATTATATAGTGAAACTATTTACTTACTTTGTACATTTTAGTCATTTCTATCTTAACTCTTGCTTTGAGTTTACTGAGTCCATTGCTCTCTCCATTGACTGCGTTTACTGTGTTTTTACCCTCTGTTCTAACCTTCACATAAGCTATATTTTTCTGGACTTAGTTTGACGAGCATTTCTCTGTAACTATTTCAGGCACTATGAGTATTTATTGTGGCCTTTGAGTTATAGTCATACTCTGTTATTCTCTTAAGTAATATTTGTTCTATTTTCTATCTATCTGCTATTAAATTCTTTAACTTTTTGTCATTGTATTAATGGTATGTTTACTTCGCTGTAATCGTAATTGGAATAAATAAAAAGGAAAATGAATAGGAATAAAATAAAAGGGTATGGGAATGATTATTTGTAGTATGTTGTTTACTTAAAACTAATAAGAATGGGAATCGTATTCATTAGAATACTATTCATTTGTTTACTTAATTCAGGAAAAGTAATGAGAATGTGTGAATACTATTCATTTGTTTACTTAATTCAGGAAAAGTAATGAGAATGTGTTATATTTACTAAATTGTCCTTTTAAATACATGTACAATTTAATGTACAATTTAAAGTAGATAGATTTTTTTAAATAAAATTATAAAATATAATTTTAAGAATTAAAAACGAGGAAAGGAGTATTTACGGGTAATCAGACTCCTTAGGGTGTTGGTGGGGTAAGTGTTCCCATTCTTTTCTCCTAAATTTGTGTGGACCCCACATATTTTCTCTTTTCCCATATTTTAGTAAACTTTTGTATGAGAATCATTACCCCATATATCATTCTCATTACTTTTTAGTAAATATGCCATAAGTGTTATGTACTGTAAAAGCTTTTTATTAGACTATATTATTGGCTCTGAATTTAGGTGGATATTGTTGTATTCTTAATTACTAGATACTGTTTTAATATTTATTCTTCTGTTCTTAATGTTGGCTTCGAATTTACTCAGATTTTGTTGTGTATTTCTTTAATATGGACTTTTTAAACATTCTCTTTAATATAGACAATTTTTGCATGCTTTATCTAATTCTTCTGTGTGTGATAGTATCTCTCTTTTAGAATTTATGTTAAATGTTTCTACCATTATTTATTATTTATTTATATATAACCAAAACTAAGCATGGTTGCACTGTACAAATAACTATTTTTATTTTACAAATAACAGTGACTCCTCTGTTTTAAGTCTTTATCCTTGGGATCTCTTCCGTTGTCTGGGTTTGACTGTGGCTTTTTGGTCTTTTCATTCCGCCAATTTGTGGCTTGACGAAATCACCTTTCTGTGTTAATTTTGCTTAAGGAATTAGACATAGTTTCTGGGTGGTTTCACCACTTCCACTATTCTATCGATTGGTAGTTGTGTGAGTATATTATTCCTTTGTCTCGCCCTTGATTGAAGCACAGTTGTAGTTTTTTCTGGTCATTTGACCAACTTGACTCTTTTGATTCTTTGTTATACATGCTTCTGATAATTACTTTCTTTCGGTCTATTGTTCTCTTGATTTATCTTCCATTCTTCTTTTCTCTGAATTGTATATGTCTTCCTCTCTTGGTTCTACTGAACTTCTTTTGACAACATCTTATAGTCTTTTATACAATTGGCGATAATGATTACTAATTTCTTATCATATGAAGCAAAATATCAACTGCTTGAAAATTGCCATCTATATCGGCTTCAAACTTTTCTCTATTAAAAAGATCTTTTGAACTATGTATATATATTCCGTGTACTCTCTTTGATATTTAATGTTTTTTCTTCTTTTTATTATTCTGTTTGAAAAGATACAATACTGAGGCTTTAAAAAGAGAATGTGTTTAAAAGTAAATTACCTTTTTTTTTATTATTGTCACTACCATCATCATCATCATCATTATTATTATTATTATTATTATTATTCTCTGTGATTCTACTCTGTTTTTATAGCTGACCGATAATTTTGCCTATTTCTATTTTTTTCCATTTATTAACTTACCTATTTCCTTCCCTTTTTTCTATTTTGAAAAAAAATTGTTCTTTTTTCCTTTTTAAATGATCTTTGTTTTATGTTTTTTTTCCCTTTAAAAGCCTTTATTCACTTGGTAGCTTTGGGCAGTCATGCATTATATTCCTGAATTTTATCTTTGTTATATACACTGATATAACATATATGGTAGATCCTGATACGTTTTGATAATCTTTCGTATGTTTACCCGATTCCTAGAAACATCTTGTTTTACAAAAAGCAGTTTCTCATATAGTTAGATAAACATTTGAAAATGTATTATCCTATGGATTTGCCATATATTGATAATGCTTACATATGTCTGAGCTAATTTCTTTTATAAATATATGTACCTATTTAGACATATTAATCTTTATGTATTGTACAATTATAAGGACAATAAACAATTGGTTGTACCTGATCAATAGAGAATTTAACTCTTTTTATTGTCAGAGAAGAGAATAGAAGTTTATTATGAAGGAGGATTACCAGAAGTTGAGGGGAAAAAAATAAAAAATTGTAACTAATTTCGTTGTAAAGTTATTTAAGAAATTTTATTATTAGTATGTATTGCATTTCGTTATATATATTATCTAATATTTTGTCTATGTAATTTTAAGGACTTTGATTTTGTGCCTGCCAAAAATATTATGCCTAAAACGTGATTTTAACAATCTATGTATTGCATCTAATGTTAAATAGTCATGATTTTTAATAATAAAACAAAAACACAATTAACTAAAATAATTGATATGCCAAAACATAGATTACGAGAAAAAAAAAATGCAATTTAAAACATTGTATATAATTAAAATACCACATCTAAAATTTCATTTTAAAAATTTATAGATTTTGATTAGGATCTAGTTATGATAAGTTTTAGCAAAGAAATGAAAACTATATTCAGTTGGGATAATTTGTCTAGCCTAGTATTTATGTAGAAGACGCGATTTCTATTAATAGGAAAAAAAAAATAAGTAAACAACCGAATAAAGAATAATATATGGAACATAAAAGAGAGAGCGAGTGAAAAAAAAGAGAACAAAGAAAAAACTATTACTATTAAAATTCCTTGAACAAATAATATACACTTGATCTACGGCAATTAAGGTATTAAATTTAAAATATCATAATAAAAGATAATTATTTTAATAATTGTTACCAGATTAATTACGAAAAAAAGGAACATAAGTAAACTTACGTCTTTAGAAAAAACTTAAAAGAAAAAAAAAAGGAATAATTAAACTACAAGAAGGAGGTGGGAAAGGGGAAAAATAATAAATAAATAAAAAAACAAGATGAGGAAAAAAGAGGGCTAAGATATATTAAAAAAAACACACACAACTAATGAGAAAAAATAAAAATAGATCTAATTATTTAAGCAATGAAAAAATTTACAAAGAAAAAAAAAGTGTAACAAATATTTAAAGTAAATACAAATATTACATAGCTAACAAAAAAAAAAAAGAAAAGAAAAAATACTTTAAATTTATATTTTGTACTAATGAACAATTATAGGTTATTAAGATTAATATATGTTAACTAAAAATACATACTTTCAATATATGTCCAAAGAGGGGGAGAGGGAAAAACTTTTACCATTCCCCCCTCCCCGGCTGTAATTTTATAATTATTTAAAATAAAGATTAAAAAAAAAGAAAAATATGGCTACATACACAATAATTAACGTAACAATATAATCATCAAAAATAATACTGAATCAAAATAATGGCAAAAATTCGTAAGAACATAAGATAATTTATATCGCATATAAAACTACATTAATATATAGGTAATATTATAATAATGACGTTACGAATAGTGACTAAAATCTAAATAACTTAAAACAAAAAAAGAAAAAAAAAACCATGATACAAGAATATAATTTGAAAAAAAAATTACGAATAAAGATGTTGTGAATATCTTAGATATATTGATCTAATTATAATATTAATAATAATAATTTGAAATATAATTCGTATAAAATGTTCATTATTTTATCCATAAATAATATTTTTACATTATTCCATAAGTTTTTAACAAAAACATATTAACATAATAATATAGTTTTTTTGCCTCTGTTTTTTTTTTAAAATTAGATAAACAATAAGATGATGGGAGGAAATCTTGCATCATCAAGACGTCAGCATAAACGATAGTATCATTGTCTTCTAAACGAAGACTCTGTTGAATTCTGGATCATCAATACGGGAATTCCAGTATAGTTTCAAAAAATATTCATCAATTAATGCTTATTCCAACATCAAATTTCACAAATCTAGAAGGATATTTCTTTCATCCAGCTTAGCTATCGATGTTAACTAAGCTCGACACATAAAGTAATCTCTTTATTCTCTTTATAAGAATAGAGAAAAAAATATTCTTGCTATTATAGATTTAACTCATCAAACATTTTCTCACATTTAACTCTCGTTTAATATTATATTACAGTTGATATTAACAAATATTACGATCTTGAAGATTACTCTTACATCTATAAATATTGCAGTACATCCCTTTGGTTTCATGAATCTACTAAAAGAATATATCCACCAAAATATAATCTATGTTGTAAAGATAGAAAAGTTAAACTTCCTCCAATAAAAAATTCCTCTCCTATGCTAGATCAATTGCTTGATTATCACGGAGAGCCTTTAAGTACATATTTTCAAAAAAAATATCTGAACTTTTAATTCTAAGTTTGCTTGTGCATCTTTTGGAGTAAACATAGAACAAAATACAAGAAATTTAGATGGTTTGTATATTTTAAAAATTAACAGTCAAGTATACTATCTTATGGGATCTTTATTGCTAACAAATAATAACCCTCCTAAATTTTTCCAATTATATATATATGACATAGAAAACGAAATTGAAAATCGAATATCAACTTTCTCATTTGATGATGGGTCAAAGGAATTGACAAAATTAATTGTTAAAAAATTAATTAACATACTTAATAAGAATAATAAATTAGTAAAGCTTTTCCATATGGTTAAAAATAGAAACAATGAGAATGAAATTCCATCTATGAAATTAAGATTAATAGAACGACAACCTATAGATAATAATCAATATGAATTACCCACTATAAATGATATAAGGGGACTAATTATGGGAGATATTGGTGAATATGAAGAAGGAAGAGATATTATAATCCAAGACAAAATAAACAATTTATAACAAAATTACATCCATCTTATATGGCTCTACAATATCCCCTCCTATTTCTATACAAAGAAGATAGTTATAGAATTGATTTAAATTAGAATACATATAGACTAGGAAAATAACCTTTAAGAAATAGAATACCTATGAGAGCATTTTATTGTTATCAATTATAATAGCGTTAAAATGTAAATAATATTTTATTCAAAAGTAATAGACTTTTTCAGCAATATGTAGTTGATATATATGCCTTTGTTGAAGAAGAACGATTAGATTATGTGAGAAAAAATCAAAATAATCTAAGATCTGAAATTCATCAAAGCATCTAAGACGTTGTTACAAGAGGAGACACAGATGCAAGAGCAATCGGAAAAAGAATTATTGATGGAGATCATACGTCTACTTTCTGTACTTATGTTAGGCATAAGTACAGAAAGTAGATATTTAGCTATTTAATTATTTTATTAGGTTATTTAAAAATTGAGTAACTAGTTTGATATTTCTTTTTTATCTTTAATTCTAGAATATGTCATTTTCCTAGTTTTGTCTAAGAGCTTCTCTATAAATAAGCTCTTTTATGTTCATTATTTGGCAGACTTGATTAATGATATACAACTATTCAGAAATTCTCTCTCTAATATTCTTCTTCTCTTTCTAAAATTCTTCCTCTCCTTTTCTAAATTCTTTTATTGTTCTTCCTAAATTCCTCTCTTTCTCTTCTTTCTCTCATCTTTTCTAAATTTTCACTCTTGTTCTACATCAATTATTCTATCATCTCGCTATACTGGAAGTTCCATATATATAATCCAGAATTATTAAGATGCAATGGCAATCTGCAGAGAATATGGAAATCGTGACTTATTTATAACATTTACACGTAATCCTAAATGGCCTAAAATAACACGTGTTTTAAATGAAATTCCTAGTCAAAAATCTAAAGATAGACCAGACATAATTACAAGAATTTTTAAATAAGCTAAATCAAGTTTTATCCACTATTAAAATAGATAAAATTTTCGGCATAATTATCGTAGGTTAGACCTGACTATCTTATCTAATAAAACAATATACAAAAAGAGTAATCATCTTTATCTTTAATTAAAACTAATATTTTTCATTTTTTTTGTGTGTTTATTTTCTTGTGTACATTTATATGTTGTTGAATTCTAGAAACGTGATTTACCTCATTACCATTTCTTATTTTGGCTTCATTCTAATGAAAAATTATCTGAACTATCATAAATAGATAAATTTATTTTAGCTAAAATTTTTAATCCTGAAAAAAAAATCCATAACAGTACAATATCATAGCAGAATTCACGATGCATGGATCATGTGGCATTGCTAAGACAAATGCCCCGTGCATGAAAAACTCAATTTGTTCTAAAAAATTTCCGAGACAATTTAAAAATAAAACAACCATTGAAAAAAATGGATTCATTAATTACCAACATAGAAATACAACATTTTACATACAAAAAGAATGTATTAAATTAGATAACGGATTTGTAGCTCCTTACAATAAAGATTTATGCTTAAAATTTTATGCCTATATAAATGTTGAAATATGCTCACAATCTATGTTGATAAAATATTTATTCAAATAGTTAACAAAAGGTTCAGATAGAATAAGAGTAGTAATAGAAGATAATATATGTATAGAACAACCTTGTAAAACTATTTATAAAGAAATAGATGAAATAAAAAATTATATTAATTGCCAATATATAACACTGTATGAGGCCATGTGGAGATTATTTGAATATTCCATACATCATAGAAATCTAGTGTTATAGTGATTAACAATTTATTTACCACGCATGCAGAATTTAACATTTCATTCAAACCAATGTCTTAATAATATAGTTAGGCAACCAAGATTTGAGAAAACAACTCTAACAGAATGGATGGATATAAATAAATTTAATACATAAACTAGACAATCATCATATATAAAATTTCCTACTAAATAGGTCTGGAATAATAAAGACAAAATTTGGACCCCTAAAAAATCAGTATATTCAATCGGACGAACTTTTTATGTCCACCAAAGTTCTAAAGAATTATATTATTTGAAATTATTATTAAATCACCAAAAAAGTGCAACGAGTTTTGAATCTATGCGAACCGTTAATGATATAATATACTCAACATATTAAGGAGCATGCAACACATTAGATTTACTAGGAGATAATAAAAAATAGAATGAATCAATACTGGAAGCCTTATTTTGGTTCACATCAATTACGACAATTATTTATAATAATCTTACTGTTTTGTAACGTAAATAATCCAACAACATTACTTGAAAATCATTGGAGACTTATGACAGAAGATATTTTGCACAGAATAAAAACTTTATTCAATAATCCAAATTTCCAAAACCCAGAAAATGAACTATATAATTATGTATTATATGAATTAGGAAAATAGTTAAATTTAAATTCATTAAGTTTAACAAATTTTAATTTATCGATACGAACAGGAACATTAATTGACGATTTAAATAATAAACATCTGCGAGAAGAATTAGACCACGATATTAATAAATTAAAAGAAGAAAACACTATATTAGAGAAAAACTTAAACAATGAACAAAGTTATATCTACAAGCAAATTATAGAATCATTAAATAATAAAAAAAATTAATTTAATATCTATGGACACGGAGGCGCAGAAAAAACTTATTTATAGAATACAATTATCACCAAAATCGAATCGAACAATAGAATTATTTTAGCCGTCGCATCATCTGGAAGAACTTCATTATTATTACCTAAAAGCAGATTTACACATTTAATATTTCAAAAACCTTTATTAGCCAATAAATTTTCCACATGTCACATCAAAAAAGGAATCGAGTTAGCAAAATTAATTGAAAAAACATCACTCATATTATGGGATGAAACACCAATGAATAACAAACAATGTTTCGAAGCTTTAGACAAGGCATCACAAGATTTAAAAAAATAATTTTGACCAACTTTTTGGTAGAATGACAATTATATTAGGTGGTTATTTCCGACAAATTCTACCTATAATACCTACTGGAATAAAAGAAGATATAATAAATGTCAATATAAATAACTCTTACTTATGGCCATATTTTAAGTTATTATCATCAACAGAAAATATGAGATTGAAAAACTCTAATATTATAGAACAAGAAAAAATAGAAATTCTTGAATTTTCAAAATGGAATTAAGTGCTGGAAATAGTATTGCAGAAGGCATAAAAGATTCTGAAAATGAAGATGCAACCTGGATTAAAATACTTGAAAAATACATTGTACAATATGAATCAATTGAAAGAATCTCAAAATTGATATATAATGACTTCAAAATATTTTTTAATAATATTAACTTTATACGATACAGAGCAATAATAGTACTAAAAAATAAAATAACTGATGATATAAATAAATATATGTTGTCCTTAATACCTAACAAATCGAAAACTTATTATAGTTATAACACAGTAATAGCCTCATCAGATTACATTGATGAACTTAATTTATTATATCCCCAAGAATTTTTACATACTTTAAATTTTAACGGTGTATCACTACATGAATTAAATCTCAAAATCGAGACTTCAATAATATTATTATGAAATTTAAATCAGTAGGATTATGTAATGGAACTGGACTTATGATCACAGAATTAACAAATAAAATCAGAGAAGGCCAAATTATAATTTCGAATAATGAAAATAAAAAAAGTGCACATTTCAAGAATAGAAATTATTGTAAATGAATCTAGATGACCATTTACCTTAAAAAGACGACAATTTCCTGTAAAAATCTCCTATGTAATAACAATAAATAAAAGTCAAGGACAATCACTAAATAAAGTAGGTATTTATTTAGAAAATAAAATCTTTACACATGGTCAATTATACGTAGCTTTATCCCATGTAACAACCCCAAAAGAATTGTATATATTAATAAACAAATCTATCAATAAATATCCAACTCATATTAAAAATATAGTTTATAAAGAAGTTTTACATAATGTTACGTAAGTATAAAAATTATACTTTAATATGAATTTATATATTCACTTCCTAACTTTTCATGCATCAAATTTTCAAAAATTCTAAATATAATCTTTATCTTATTAAATTTTTTTGTTTTGTAGTTTAAAAAACATGACAATGCCAATACGATATCTCAAACCAAACGAGGTTTATAGAGTAATAGAAGCCCGCATTAGTCGACTCTGGCATAACAACGACTATATAACATGACGACTAATAAGTCTTGACTATGTCTTAGTTGATCATGAGGTAAGAAAAAATAACATTAAATCATCCTATATTACATTTTATTATAATTTAGTATAATTAATACATATATATTTTAGTATTTAACTTCATAGAATATCACATAATAACTAAATTTCTTTTTCTTTGAAAAAAAAGCGCTGCATAAAGCAATTTATGGAACAATCAAAGCTCGAGATGCAAATTATATCTCACAACAAATAACTGAAGGCGAGGTTTACCAAATTAGCAATTTCAATGTAGCACCATGCAAACCAAAATACAGAATCGTTCCTCATATTGCGATGCTACAATTTGCCAGAGTAATATCCTTCACTCCAATAATAATCTCACCAATAAATATCCCAATGCACAGATTTTATTTTGTGGATTTCAACCAATTAGCTTCAAGGACAGATGTTCATAATATTTTATCAAGTATCATTTATCACAATGTTATCACTTTACTTATACCTATCAATATTTAACTGAGTTTTCTCACATTAATTTCTTTCCTTTTATATCAGATATTATAGGAATGTTAATAGAAATACAAGACTTAGAAAAACAGATGTCAAAAAAAAAATGACACCGAGACAGACATTAATAATACAAAATATCAGGTAATGAATTTATTTATTACAAAAATTCATATATCAAAAAAAAAAATTCATTCTTTATCTAAATCATACTCTAACATCATCTTATTTAATTGCAGGAGTGAAAAATTATAAATCACTTTTTGGGGAGAAACAGCAAAAAAAATTTAATATAGATATTGTAAAAACTATGGAAGAACCAATTATAACTATCTTCAATATCTAGGTAATTAATAATTACATTTGATATGTATATATAGAAACACTTTCATACCTCAATTATATAACAACTAACATAAGCCCTTATATTGAATAAGGAATATATATGATATAAGTACATATGCAACAATATATTATATGAATATAGATATACCAGAAGCTAATGCATTAAAAAAAGATAATAACTACCTTTCATATTTCTTTTTTTAAAATTATATTAAAAAAATAAAAAATTATATTTTACTTATCTCTATTAAATAATAGTTTTTTTTTTTTTTACCAATCTATTATCTAGGTTTCAGCATACAATACAACGCATTGAGTTCCTACTAGCTCTTGTTCCAAGAGAAATACAACCGATAGAACAGTAAAAACTACAAAACAGGAAAACAATTGCAGAATTAAATTAACTAAATTCCTTAATACAATAGGATAACTAAAATACAATAACATTAAGAAAAATCTCATTCTATACTATAATTTATACTGATATCAACACTTTTTTTCCTTACTTTTGGGGAATCAAATTCACGGTGAAAGTAACAATAATAATATTTGAAACACATCAAGATTGGTATTATAATTCCTACCACAATGTTCGAGAGAAGTTTAAGAAGCAGAAAATGGATGGTGGTGCAACACACACGGTTGCTGAAATTACCTAACACTTAGGACAAAAATATACATGCATGTAAACTATGGAAAACACATGATCACATCATGAACGCAGCAGAAAAATAGTGGATTTAGGTTTTAAATTTTTTTACATGAAAACAGTTTTCATAACCATATTACATGCATATATCATATACAGGATCATGTATAACATAAATCAAATCTAGATGCATAAACCCTAGAGATGGGATTAGGGTTTACCTCTTGTAGCGTGCTCCTTCTTGATCTCCTTGTAGATGGTGATCAAACCTCCAACCCTAGATCTTCTTGTCTATGCTCTTGCTCTTGGTTGATTAAATGAGTGGGCACCAAGTTGAATCCTTCGTTGGAGAACGATCAAGAACACCTTCTTGATCTTATGGAACACCGGGATGTGAGATGAGAGTGTGAGGTTGCTGGAAATTTTTTCTCTCTCACTTAGCCTAAGGTTGGCCGAATTCTCCCTCTTTTCCCTTTAAATTTCGTGTAGCACAATGTGTGTTACTGTGCAATTTTTTCTCTCATGTATCTTAGATATATGAGGCTAAAAACTGCTAACCCTAGTCCAACTAGGATTGGGCTTGTTCTCCAATTTGGGCTTTTGGTGTATTTTTATAAATACATCCAACCCATGAAATTTATTTATAAAAATACCAACTTCCGTGTAGAATCACTATTTTACACAGTTTCATGAAACTAATTTCATAAATACCACCAACCAATTAATGAGCTTTATTGAGTTAGACAAGGGACCTAATGGATCCAAATAATCTAAGCTCCAATAATATGATAAATACATAATAACTCTTATTATGGTATTTATATAAATATTATTA
>JXTC01000003.1:3141827-3156216 GCA_002914845.1 Trema orientale
TATGCTGCCCGATTTTCTGTAAATCCCAGAATAATACCAAATGAGTTTTAAAGCATGATTTCTTGATATACTTGATGCATGGTTATTACATACTCCGTGAAATATTGTACCTACCATAGGATCACACACTTGAGTTCTATTTTAGCATCATAGTATTTAGATCGCTAGCGAGTTGCTGCAGTGCTAGGTGAGAGACCTAGGCCCCTGCGCAAGATTTGCTGACACACTTTCGGGTAGTGTCAGGATGCTGGGTACCTCTGTTCAAGAGGTATTACAGGACCGTGATGAGAGAATGGAAGCTCATATATATATTTGTACGTGGTTGATTTATGATATGTACAACATGGTGACTTTGGTTTTGATTTTGTTTTTGAATATGTGATTACTCTTGATCATTTGCAAACTTGTTTTATAATCGGATTTTGGAAAGGTACTAACCATGCAGGTTTGAAAAGTTGAATTCATACTAAACAGGTAATTGAATTCCTACTGAGCATGTAAATACTCACCCCCCTTATCTTTCCCCTCTCAGGTGGTGTATAGTATGACTTGGGCAACTCCGGAGCGGAGTGACTAGGACCAGAAGATTGTTCTAGTTTAGTAGTTGGTAACTACTTGGTAACTCTCATTTGGATTTGTAATAACATTTAAGACCCATACATTAGATTTAGTCTGTATTATCTATTATGCCTACTTGTGATGACAATGGTGATGCATATGTATGTTTTATTTCTATCATTAACAGTCTAGTAGTGATCACAAACTGTGGGAATTTATAATTTGAACTATTTTTATAAACTTTTACATGAGCTGTCGTTTTTCAAGTAGCTATCGTTTTTCTGAAAAATTAAAGTTTCTAAAATTTTCTAAAATAAATTATGAATTTCCACTTGTGAAATTTCTTTTCTGCCACTGGCCCGGAGTTTGGGTCGTGACATAAACTATTCAACTAAGATAGTTTAATCTAGCAAATATCATAATTGCATATAAGAGAAAGTTGTTTATACTCAAAGGGTATAATTGGAAATATGTTTTTTAGGACAAATATCCCAACAACGGCCATCTCAACTCAAATTCCATAGTAAAAAATATAATCTAATAAATTACGTAAATATTGCCCTAGATAATTAACTCATATAAAAAAAAAAAGAATTTCCATTTCACATAATTAATCATTAATTAAATTATTTTTTTTCCTTATACTAAATTCTTCTTTCATATTACTTTTCCAATAGGTATAAATTAAATACTAGGATACAAGATGAAACAGGATTCACTGTCATAACAATTTTTAGAAAAGTAACGCAAGTTCTGATCAAAAAACCATGCTCAGTACTAACAATATAGGAAGGCCATACCAATCCAATAATATTACCACTAGTAATTGAGCAACTATGTGGACAGACAGAAATATTTCAAATTTATTTCAGTTTAAGAGGAGCATTAATTGACACAATTGTGTCAAAAATATTTGACGACGGTGAATCAACTACATTATCTCTTCCAGCAACACTAACTATCCTAGAAACAGAAATAACACCAACGATATCACTGGATCTAAAAACATCTGATCCCAAAAAAATTACAGAAAGGTAAAAAGTTATTACTAATTTATACTTAATTTAATAAAATACATAATATATTACTCATAATTCAACTAATAACATATCTTTTTTATATTCTAGATCAGAAGCAACATCAATAGAAGTATCAAGAAAACCAAAATTAATCAGGTAATTAATTTATTCACAATTAAAAATAAACACTTCACATTTGAACAACAAAAAATTCATTATGTTCCTTTTTTCAAAAAAAAACATATATATATATATATATTTTAATCATATTTTCTTCTTTTTTCTTATTCTAATATATTTTTTTCCTGATTGCAGTGAAGAAGACAAAAAAAAAAAAAAAAGGAAGCAAAAGCTGTAATATAAACTAACAAGTTATATTTTAATATAAAAATACTTTGTAATATTTTAACTTATATGTTATTATATGTTAAACAAGCATCATATTATTGTAAAATATTAGTACTTATTACAAGTAATGTAACAAATATTTTATATATAATTATTGATACGATGCAATATACTTTACTTAATCTGCAGCAAAAACGCGGGCTACAAGGCTCGTACAATCTAAAAGACAAGTGCCTTCTTTTCTTTTTCCTCTTGTAATAGATTTAGGTAATGTATTTGATTGGCAATGCTTAAGTTTTATGTTTTTTGTTGTGTATAAAAAGTGTAAAATATACATATAATAACAAAATGTACTAAACATTGATAACTATTATCCTGTTTATGAAAATTTAGGAATTTTCAAAAGAAAAAATAAAAATAAGTGATCGAACAAAGAACACGAAATAGGATAAAGACATTACTCCCTTTTATAGGCACAGTTCACTCCGCTCATCGTCACAATATTATTCCAGAATTGCCCATCATTTCATATCCGGTGTCTTCAAAAACTTTCAAATTTCTTTTACTTTTCTGTCAATTTATTCATAATTTTTTTTCATAAATTTGGTTGTCTATCAAATCCTTATCCACCAACCAAATGATAAGGAAGCTAATTTTTGGCTTTCTTTAAATTTAATTACCTAACCAATTTGTTTGTTGGTTAAGTTTGTGGGTAAATTAGTTAATCATTTAAATCAGCATAAAAAAATAACAAGTGTAATAAATTGTGGAACATATGAAAGAAAGTAATGGGTATATTCATTTGTATCATATCTACGTGTATTTGGTGAGTAATAGAACAAGAATTAAATGAGTTTCTGCCTACCTTTCTCTAATTAAAATTCATTATAAAAAAAAAAGGTGATCATATCGGCACCCCTAGGTTCACATCTGCACCCGTCTACAAGTAAATATCCACTAGATAAAAATTAGCTTAAGGTACAAAAAAAAAAAAAAAAAAAGAAATTACCTAAAGGTAAAAATACCCTGACCAACAAATTAAAAAAATAATAATAACACATTCATTATCTAAGGAATTCTTGACTGATAAAGTTGAGAAAAGCTTAGTTGAGGATTTAAAAAAAAATGGTTAAAAGTTTATTGAGGATTAAGATTTAGAGTTCATTATCCAAGTTCAAGTTTCTCATATCTAAATTAGGTTGGGATTTAAATTTGATGCTTGTTTTTTTACAGTTATTTTTTGAGTAATTATAGCAAACCATATTATTAATACCCAAACGATAGTTTCTATAAGTTTTTATACTGAGTTACACTAATTATATATGTTTTCACTAATTATATTAACTTTTATACAGGGTATATCTTATATCTAATATAGTAAAATTGATATAAGGAACTAAATAATTGGTTATTTCGCTAAAAATATGTACATTTAATTAAAATAAAATGTGAAAAAGGGGTCATTTCGTTAGAGCTCCTTATTTTCAGTTACATATTTTTAAGTATTTTTTTAAAAAATTCTGCTCGTTGTCCCTTTTTGTTCTCTCATTTTTAATTCTCATAGTGTTTGAAATTTAGTAATTTAGTGAATGCTTCATTTGGATAAGAGTTAACAATTTTCTGAATAGTATAATCCCTGTTAAATTACACATGCCTCCCTAGTCCCTACTGACAATGTTATTTCTGAAAGTTAGAAAAAAAAAAAGGAAAAAAAAAAAAAGACAGACAATGTTATTCATGAAAATGTCCGACCAATTCCCATTACCCTTTAAATTACACATACCTCCCTAGTCCCTACTGACAATGTTATTTCTGAAAGTTAAAAAAAAAAGAAAAAGAAAAAGAAAAAAAAAAGACAGACAATGTTATTCATGAAAATGTCCGACCAATTCCCATGACCCTTTATAATATTGTTTATTTCCATCTCTTGAAATTTAGTGGATGTTTCATTTGGATAAGAGTTACAATTTTCTGAATAGTATAATCCCTGTTAAATTACACATACCTCCCTAGTCCCTACTGACACTGTTATTTCTGAGAGTTAAAATAAATAAATAAAAAAAAAAAGACAGACAAACAATGTTATTCATGAAAATGTCCGACCAATTACCATTACCCTTTATAATATTGTTTACTTCCATCTCTTGAAATCGGTAGTGGCCGCTTGAAAGTTGAAATCAGTAATCACAAATAAAATTTACTTAAAAAAAAAAAAAAAAGGAGAAAAGAATAGCGTAAGTAAATAGAACACAACTACTGACTTTTGAGTCATTAGCACATGTATATGGACAAAATCTGTTCAAAATATAACCTCATTGTTTTATAATCCCAAAAACAGCCATCCAAATACCAAATCAAAACCAAACAACCATAATTTAACTTCTTTACTTTCTTAGTCTTGTGAATTATTTGTGCATTGGTGGAGGAATCTCCTCTCCCTATAAGAATCAATCATGCGGTCATTTTTCCTTTACTCACTCGCTTTGGTTAATATGGAATTAAAAAAAATTTAGAAAAAACGCTAAACTAATAGAAAGAGAGAGACATTCAAGAGATGTGCTATCCAAGATTACATTTGACGCGGCTGGGGAATCTCAGCCCTTAAATCTTGTGAGACCCAAGACCCATTTGGGTCCCACAAGATTTAAGAACTGAAATTGGTTGATCCATTGCGTCATACCCGACTCTTATGATACCCAAGACCCACTGTAGGTCTCACAAGATTTAAGAACTAAAATTAGTCTGAAATTGATCGATTGCATCAGATCCCGACTGACCAAAACACAGCTGCAGATTCACAGTTTTCAAAATCCGAAAGGGAATTTTAGACAAGATAGATAGGCTCAAGGCTTCCAAAACAGCTTCCAGCCAACAATTTGTCCAAAAAATTCAGCAACATGAGTCTACAAAACTATGCACTCCTCGTATTCAAGAGTTTGAATTATGTTACAGGGATAAACGTAACAATCATTAACTGGAAGTCAGTTCTTTAAAATGGCAGATGAACATCCAAGAGCGTTTCGATCATCGAGTATTATCAACTCGGAGTTTCCTGCTCTTTTTGGGGAATAGAAGAAATTTGCTAGACCATCAAAAATATTACGATTTATTTTTTGGTATGAAGACCCAGAAAAACTCGGGTGTTTTTCAAGTTGGAACGTAATGACTAGGGTGGTACTAGCAACAACATAAAGTTGGTCAGCCTCAATCTTTGACAGAAAATGTCGTGGAAGAAGCAACACTCAAATCATGCAATTAGAACTACAGGTACCCATCCTAAATAGTATTTCTGAACTCAACCTGCAGATATTTAATTTTCATAATCAAACCAATTCAAAAAATTTCAGCGTACATACGCACCACAATCTTTGCAATTGTAAATATAGATTTTCCAAAGATGTGCTTAACAAGAACGGTACCGCAACATGATGACCCATGGCAGAGCTAGAAAATAATTTCATGGTGGGCATAACTAAAAATCAAAATTTTAAGGTATAAAAAAACACTTATTTATATAAAATTCTACACATGAGTGGAGACAAGAAATGGTACAAGATTTACAAACTTTTCGCCTATATACGAATGTTTAAAATTCATAGTCAAACATATATATACACACACGCGTAAACACGGACAATGGATGTAGTCTCGCAGGTGGGACCAGTCCCGTTCATGTTTTGATCAACACAGGTCATGTTCTGGCCAACACAAATTGATTAAAATATGACTTGTGTTGGCGAAAATATGAACGGGACTGGTCCTCAGAGAACTACATCCGTGGCCCATAAACACACTCAAAGTTCATATCTATTCAATGTGAAACTTATTTTTCCAACTTTAAATATAGCCTAAGTTAATATAACATAATAAATTTTTAGAAACAATAAGTTAAGGTAAAAATTAGAAATAAAAAAATCTAGATATATAAAAAAAATAAAAGTAAAATAGTTATAAAATATATATTTAAAATAGTATATGGTATTTTTCAGGGATTAGATAAAAAAACTACAATATAACTTTTGAATGATTAAAAGTATAGAAACAAAAGAATTTATAGGATATAAAGTGAACTATTTTGTATATTATATAAAAGGAAGTTATTTTTTTTCCAAAAATTACGTATTTGGTAGTTATTTTATCGCTGTTGCTTTTAGATTTTAAAAACGGTTAGTGAAAAAATCGGGAGTGGAGGCTATTTGGCAAGTTCAGCCAGCAGTAACTAAAAGTTGTTACATAATCACTAATTAAAGAAGAATTTGAGAAGCATGAAAAGAGCTGTATTTCAAAATTGATTCTGCTTCTGTAATACAAATTGTTTAAAATATCACTTTACAGCACATATAATCTATAATTTACCAAACACTTAAATGTTATTTTAAACAGCACAACAATTTTGTAAATTAAATTTACCAAATATGTAGACCTTTCTTCCGACAGTTGTTTCTTTCTCACAGTACAGCTACAGTACAGCAATACCAAAGTGGCCCAAAATATAGAAATAAATTAGTCTATAGAAAATTTGTTTTAATGTATATAATATATTCTAAATACATATATGGTGGGTCTATTGTCACCTCTTTGTCTACTCTTCCTACCCAATTTCTAAACCCACCCTCTTTATTAGAATTTAAAATGAAATTTTTACTTAAGAGACCACTTTATCATTCCTAAAATTATCTCTTGATTCAATTATTCTCTTCTCTTCCCAAACATTCTCCCTTTTGTATTTTCTTCTATCTCTATCTACCAATCTTCTTTTTTATTTTCATTTTTCCTCTTTTTTGTGCTTTTCACCTCTCTTCGATCCAAATTCTCCTGAAAACTCTATGAGTTCTTCGTACAAAAGAAGAAATATCTTTATATTTTGGTGATTTCTTTTATGTCATTTAATGGGATCTTCTCTAATTAATAATTTTTTTTTCTTTTAAAGGAGGGGAAATATTGATGTCTTTCTTCTTATATAACCTATTATGAATGAGGCGAATAAGAAGCCATGATTTTATTCTGCATATGTATATATAATTTGAAGCTTGCGTTTTTATTTAATTGGATTATATATGGTTTAAAGGAGGTTATGAATGATGCAACGATTTTATATAATTGCTGTATGTTTTTTTTTCTTTTCCTTTTTCTAAAAATATGGGAAGAACCTTCTCTGAATCATTTGAAAGTAAGAAAACTTTGAAATTTGATTCCTAAAAATGAAGTTATAATTAAAAAAGAAAAGAGAAGAATTTAAAGGCTTTTTTAAATTTAAAAAAAAAGGAAAATTGTGTGTCTATACTACTTCATACAAGTGTGTAAAGAGATATTTTAAAATACTAAAAGGTAATTTTATTTAATGTTATTTTAGTAAAAAAAAATTATTTAATATTAAAAGTGTGCAGAGAATAAACAAAAAATGGCAATAGATCCATACAGAGAATTTAGGTAAAATATGCATCATAATAGGCATATTTTGGTCCATATGCTCACCTCAAAAAAAGTTTATATAATATACATATATCACCTGAAAAGTCAGGTTTACTCTCAATAAACTTTATGCCTATATTCTCTTTAACTTGGCCGAAATTTCTTCTCCTCTATGCCTCTATGCTTCCATGTATCTCAATTCTTCAAGCTAACAGTCGTAGCTAAAGTTATAAGATCAAAAGAGAATTAAAGGGAAAAAAAAAAGGAGAAAAAATAACCAAAAAATAGGAGAAAAAAGAATTTGAGACGAAACGGAAAGACAAAGGAAATCTGCAAAATGGGTAAATAATTTGTGTTTAAATATTATGGGTATTGTTTTTAACTAAGTTTAGATATGTTCTGAGTATAATTTATGCATTAAAACTTGATTTGTGAGAAAAACTGCAAAATTCCAGGAAAAATGACCAGTATCCCCGAAAAACATTGAATTTCCGATGGCATTTCGACTTGAATTCGATGAAATGCAAATATTCGATTGAAATTCGACACTATTTCGTCTATGATGTATTTAGCTTCATTAGCTTTCATATTCTTTTTAATCTTTGCCAAGTAATTCTCTCGCTGATGCCATAGGTCCTTCTTTAAACTAAACAAGGTTCTCTCATATGATCGCCTTCCCCATAGATAGTTGAAGAAATCCTCCTCATTCTCCACAAAAGACAATATATCCAGCCGAATCTTTGTACTTGACTCTTGTGCCATCAACAACCCATCCACTAAATAATAAAGACCTAACTTCCAAATGTCTTTCTTCTCCTCATATTTTAGGAATTCAGCTTCTAATTCATCGGATCTGATAATGGTATTGTTATTCAGGTATGTTTATACAAGCCTCCTGCTACTACTTACTAATTTGTACTTAACCACGTCTAGATCTTTGCCAAAGTTTAAGGTGGTTATTAAAGAAAACTTGCGAAGCCCGAATCTCAAATGACTCCTTCCAACCAAAAACTACAACTCATCTGGATTTTTGGATTTGACCATCCTGAGCAGTAGCTGGTGTAGAAGTACTCCTAATACTTGCAAAGGAGGAGCAAGAAAGAACTGCTTGAATGGATAATTCTTCGACCTCTCCATCAAATCAAACTTCTCAAATTTCTCCTTTATCTTTGTCATAACTACACCCCTTTTTATAGTCATTATCCAAGGAAAATGACTCTCCAAAGGTACAATTATCTTTGACTTCGTACTCTACATTGGTAGGAGAAAATAAAAATTAGAATAATAATAAAAAAAATTGTAAATTTATATAAGTATCAAAACCTCATCGAAATAGTATCGAAACCAGTCGATATTTCGATGAAGTCAATTTCGACCCTATTTTGATGTTCATCGAGTAAAACTACAGAATCCCTTATTTTGGGCAAAACCATCGAAATTACTACATTAAAGAGTATTGAAACACACCCATCATCGAACAATGAATCGAAAAACCATCAAAATGAATCGAAATTTAAATGTTATCACAAAAATGACAACTAATCAAAATACGTCGAAAGTTTATTCTTCCACAAAAATGTTAAGTATAATCGAAAATTTAATAAGACACAAAAATGTCAAGTACTCTCAAAAAATAAACGAAAGACCATCTAATTACATCGAAATTTTTATAGAAACTTCACGTATCATCGAAAGATAATCAAAGTTCCATCAAAATTCTACTTAAATAAAATATTTTAAATACATCAAAGTACCATCGAAATTGCATCGAATGATAGAGAAAAAGTTGAACTTTAGTTTCCACCTACAACACATCGAAACTAATCGAAATGGTATCGAAACATTATTGAATATTAATCACATATATTTGATGTTCATCTCTTTCATCGAATATGCATAGAAACACGGTTGAATTGCATCGAAATTTACATTTTCCAGATTTTGGTTTCCTAATTTTACCTCTTTATACTGATTCAATGCCATATCTTTAATCTACCACATTAATCCAAACAATTAATTATTAAGTTTTAATATTTTTAAAACCCTAACTTTTATTTGCAGATAACCCTAGAAACTTTTTGAAATTCTAATCTAAAACTTACCTTTGATATCGGGCTCATCTTCGAGTTTCTTATTGTAGCCGAGACTGAGAGTTGTCCACGAGAGCGGAGTTTTGACTTCAACAGATGAGTTTTCCGGGCTATCGAGCAGAGATTGCCGTAGAAGAGAGAGAAATACTGATGTTACTGTAGCAAAAGACGATTGAGTAAAGAACGAACAAGAACAGACACCTTTCTGACCACATTTCGATCGGTTTCTGAAAGGGTTTCTAGCAGAAAGGGAGCAGACAGAGGCATAGTGAAGATAGAAGAAAGGGAAATGAGCCTTAAACTAGAGGCATAGTTTTTCTGAGGTTTTTTAAACGGTGCATATGCTTTAAAATAGGGGTACTATCGTGCATATTTCTCCTAATTTCTTTGCATATATTATACATAAAAAAGGAGTTTTCTTTTTTTCTTTCACCAAAAATCCCCTTAATACAGCTCCGCCCCTGATGATGACACATGCAAGTGTACTAATAACTAAGATATGCTTCCATCACAACCTCAAAAATAACTCTTACGGCACTGCTAATATTTGAAATTTGAATAGTATGACCAAGATTAGGCCTCGAGTAATGCTGAGAAGATAACTGGAAATGGAAACAATAGAAAACAAACAAACATGTTATCCAAAATTCTAAACCAGAACCTTGAATTTAGAACGAAAAAACCATTCGCCAGAAACAAGATATTCACATACTACAGTAATTAATCGAAAATGAAACTGTACATGCATAATATCAGAAGAGAAAAAGTACAATATTAAATCTAATGAAAAAAAATAAGTGAATTGCATTCTCAACAGTGTGGGGAGTGTACAGGGCTGTTAGAGATCAGGAAGTATGAGATAAAAGTAAAATCATAGTTCGAAATACGTATTGATCCAAAGGACAAAATTGCTTCTCCAGTGAAACGGCTGCACAAGAATCAATAACCAAGGTAGCTTGGATCCCCAGTGTACTCTGCAATTTGTTCAAGGCGGACATTAAGCAAGGCGTGAGTATCTGCATCTTGAACAACACCAATTTCTCGGTCCAAATCCCGCTCCACAAGACTCCCAAAGATCCCTTTATGTTTACCAAACAATACAAGAACCGGTCCTCCTAGTCGAGGAAGTGTAGCCTCAAGTAGATCTTGAGACACCCCACGAACGAGATCGTTGCTCTCGTCCATGGGTAAATCACAGGTCCTTGGTGTTACCACATCCACCACTACTCCTTTTTTCAAATAAAGTCTCCCCCCTTTCAAGTCTTTGCTAATGATCCTAACTCGAATATGGCTCGTAAGCCATGAGATTTGCCCCATGCTACTCTGACTTCCCCTTCTACTATCCTCACCTTCTGCATCCCTTCCCCCGACTATCCTCACCTTCTTCCCAAAAACAGTCCCCTCTTCATTATCTCTATCCGCCTCTCTCCCCCTTTCTTTCTTTTTCTCTCTGTCTTTCTCTTTCCCTTTGTTGTTTGATTTTAATGTAGTATTCGCATCACGATTGGGAACATCGTCACTGACAAACCCAATGCCATGCCTGCGTGTCCACTTCTGGCGCTCTAAGACCTTGACATCCTCCTTGGCATTCTTCCCAATGCCTCTCCCTAAATACCATCCATACCCAGCAAGCAGAGCGACAGCAAAGGCCTCCACTGGCCCATCCGCAAACTCCTCCATGCCTTGATCGTCTGGCAACCTCCGTAGGTCAGACTTCAATTTCTGAAGCAAAACATCCTTTCCAGGAGCCGATCGCGTGACTTCAGTTCCTGGAGGTTTAGATTTTGAACAACTGGCTTGATCGTCGCCTTCAGTCTCATTCCACTCGGTGGTTTTTCTGAGGTTGAGGCCATACGATATCTTCGAATCGTTACCCTTGGCAGCAGCCAAAGAGGGGGATTCAACCTCGAAATGGAGACCACTGGAGCCATCGGATTGCACAATTGGAAGTTCGAGATATTTCATCGTCGTCTGGGGCCACCATTCGTTGTGTATTGGAGAGATTACAACATCCTTTAGCTTTCCACTGCTGGTTATGGATTCAGAGGCAATGTATTTTTTTGAAACCTCAGCATTATTGCTGTTCTTGTTATCATCCCCAAAGTTCTTTAATGGCTTTCTTGGGTTTGGTTTTGAATTTATTTCTGAAGGCAGAGAGAATGAGAGTTTCATGGTTGAGAGTTTAGTTGCTTCTGTCTTTCAGCGAGGGAATGATACAATTTAGTGTACCAGTCACTTGGAAAATTACGACTTAAATCATGCAGAGATATTTTCCCAAAAAATGTCAAAGCAAAATCTTCCACGTCCTTCAAGAAATGATCCACAGGCAACCTAAGACATAACAAAGAAAGAAAGAAATAAATAAATGATAAACCTTAATAACTGATTATTCTTTTGACTAGTAGTAGAACACTAAGACATGCAAGCAAAACAAGGTCACATAGAAGGAGAAAGTGCAGCTGAATATAATAACAATCGGGAATGATATTGGGTAAAAAGGAGTACCAAATTACCAATCATCTTTTAAAAGTTTCGAAGTGGCAAAACTTAATAGCAAAATTGTATAACCATGGGGAAGTGAAGAACTTCACTGAAAGATACAATGTCAGTCATAATGGAGCAATTCTGGGGGAAAAGAGGCAAAATTGCCTTTCCATTTCAATAAACACCACCAAAACCATGAGATTCCCTAATGGTAGAGACAATTGTCAATTGTATCTAAATATCTATATCATCCAGACAAGAGAATTTCCAAATAGGCAATTGCTAAAAGATATCAAACCTATAGATATAGTTACAGAGACAAATCAAACCCAGAAATCAAGAAAGAACCAAGTACCTCATCTCGCCAATCCCGAACACCCAACACCCAAATCAACCCGCATTATACACCAAGAGTAATAGAAGAAGCACAAACAACTGCAATCACAACAACAAAGCATAGTCTCCTATACCCTAAAGCACGTCTGGTTGATGTTTCACTTTCAATAGTGTAAGAATATCTGTAAAAGGTTTTGGAAATCAACCCCGCAGAAGATTAATCTCAACCCACCAAAAACAGATTCCACAGTCTAGCATGCAAATTTCTTCTCCCGACCATGCTTCCTTAACTTAAAATACTTGTATGCATCTTTAAGTAACCATCCAAACTCCTATACACCAGCACAAATTGACACGTTGTGACCTTAGCAAAAAGCAAAAGATTTTATAGTCATACAAAAGGAATCACCTTCAGCAGGGATACACTCAAACAAAAAACAAATGATCTCCTAGAATTACAGTAAACTACTTAGCAGGGTTGTAGGTTTTCTCTTAATCCCACCCAAAAAAGAAAAAAAAGGAGAACAATTCTCCCAAAGCATAGTCGTATTCTTTACTCCTAGACATAAAATGTGAGTTAGTCCCTTAAAAAGATCATTATAAGGTAATGGTTCATTGAGGAATTTAATCAAACACTTCAAGCGCACTACAACCATATAAAGCGAATTACTACGAAGATAATAGCATTCAGCAACTATTAAAAATAAATATATGAATAATCAATAAATAAATAAAAGAAGCTCAAATCACGTAATAACCCCAAAGCATCGTGTCAAATTAGGGTTTAGGATCATAAACTCAAGAAAAACAAAGAGACATGGTTTTAGGGTTTTCAACAGAAGTGAAAAAAAAAAAAAGAAAAAAAAAAGAGAGGAAGAACTCACCGAATCAGAATCGGAATGACAATCCCTTGCACCGCAAGTCACCCCTTTGCTCAACTCTGACAATGTGATTTTCATATTTTCGGGATTTTATAGGCGTTTAAACCAAGCCGAAAGCCAATCAAATCCCACTTATGCCTCCAGAGCAAAATAATTATAATAAAAAAATAAAAAAAAAAAATCCCACTTATGCCTTACTGTCGTTTTTGAAAACTCACGTCGTACGGATACCAAACGACTTGAATAGTAAATGCGGTACAAAGATTAATAAAAAGAACATTGTTGTTTATTGTCATGACCTTACGTAATAGTTTATTTAGCATTAATTTCTTTGTATTTTTTTTTCCTCATTATATACCTTCTAATTTCAAATTCTTGCTAAATTAACGTAGTATTCCTTCAATTTGAAAGCCGTATCAATCGTAACATTGGATTACTTTTTTTTTCTTTCTTGATAGAATTACACTTGATTACCTTTAGATAAACAAATCATGTCAAATTCCACCTCTCTTCAATTGATCAAAATAAGGTAATTTTTCTTTTCAAATTACAAATAACGAATACTCTTATCCAAACAACAACAATAAATCATTAGCCAATTGAAGTTAGCTCGTATATGATTTTTGAGACAAGCTAACCCTGTATGAGTGTATGGAAGGAGAGGGTTCGAATCCTAATTAGATCAATTTATGTATAAATTTCATAATAAAAAATTTAAAATAAAACAATAATAAATCATTATTTCATAAAAAAAAAATCATCTCCATAAAATTAATATGTATATATTGTTGGAACTTCGCAGCGGAAGATTGGCCCAGGAATATTCAAAAATTTTCTCAAAACAATTGACTATATGAGTGTATAGTATTAATTTATAGCAAATAGGAACACACAAAGAGAATAGATCTAATACCTCTTGTAGCCTATCAGCGGATCCTAGTTTTACTGTCTTCTAAACTACGATCTTCCAATCCAAGCCTCAAGCACAACTGGATGAACGTGTGGGCGTTGCGTACAATTTCTTAAAACTCACACTTTAGGCACTTGCAATTTTCTCAACACATGAGATTGCAAGAGTTTTATTCTACAAAGAATAGGAAGACACTCTCCTCTTCTCTAGTTTATAGAGGCTCTATATATAATAATATGCAGTGTATCTCCTATCCTTATTCTACTAGGATTCCACCTTTATATATATATATATATATATATATATATTTATTAAACTATTTAATAAATAAATAAATTAATCAAATTAATC
>JXTC01000003.1:3156794-3312643 GCA_002914845.1 Trema orientale
AAAGATCCCAAACTTTAATTAATTATTATGGACTATATTTAGTTTATTATCCATAAATTTAATCCTCATGTATATAATACTTATATACTAAATTTGTAATCACATAAATAAACTAGGAATTTTTTGATATTTAAAGACATACCAATTATGCACAAATTCAAATAGAAAAATGTCATTTTATTACTTCAGCAAATATCCAAAATATACATGCTTTTAGGGCATAAACCCTAACATATATACCCCAATCTAATAGGTTTTTTTTTTTTACCTATGATCATTACATAATGAATACCATAATTTGAGTAGTTGGAAAAAAAAAATAACCATTACTTAATATTTTTCTCTCTCCACTTTTATTATAAAAAAATACGCGTAATTAATTTTAATTAGGCAAAACAATAAAAAGATACCTAATATATTAATTTTTTGGCATAAATATAATTACATATTAAAAACAATTTCATTAAATTTCTGCATTCAACACAATTGTTAGTCTACAATGACACTTCTTTCTTTATTAGAATTGCAAATAAATTTTTAAAACAAAATAAAAGGTAGAAAACCAAAAACAAAAATATTTCATGTTTTAAATTATTTTAATTAATTTTTATATATTTTGATTTATTTATAAAATTTGAATTAATTTTCAAATTTATATTTTAAATACCCAAATGATATTTTTGGTAAAATTAGTGTTTGACACAAAAAGGCTATGAATTTATTATAAATTTTAAATATGAATAACAATATTGATATATACATAATGCAAGGTATAAAATATAAATTAAACAAATTATATAGTTATGTACAATATTTTTATCTAAAAATGAAAGAACATGATTAAGAATTTTTTTTTTTTTTTTTGAGTAAGTAAGAAATAAGAAATATCATGAAGTAGAGTAACTCTATTTTTGTATGGTGTATCTCCACATAATACATATACATAAATGGCACCAATTCTGCAGGTTTTTTTTTTTTTTTTAACCTATCTATAGATATTATTTTGCCTAATTAAAATTGGTCATGTACATCTTTTCATGGTAAAAAATAGAGAGGGGAAAAAATAAAAAATGTGTATTTTTTTTCCAACTATTTCAATTATGGTAGCCATTAGATCATAATATCGGCTAAAAAAATACTTATCGATAAGTAAAAAAAAAATACTTATTGAATTGGGACGAACATATATGTGTACACATATGGTCTTAAACAAAAATATATTGTGATTAGACATAGAATGCCTGATGGTAGCCTAATGTCTATTGCCATTGTGCTTTAGACTCAAAAAGCTTACTGCTGTAGAGTAATCCACCTTCCATTTGCCACAACAATTTATATTAATTCATCATCGCACCACTGGGTTGCTACATCTTTTTTTCTCTCCCCAACTATTTTCTAAATACAGTAGATCTATCTTTAAAATTAAAATTCAAAGTCTTTTCTTAACACGCATTTTAAATTTTAGTTATTCTAAATCTAGCCAATAATAAAAATAAAATGAAAAATTTATTTTCCGTCGCACTAGTTTGAAGATCTCCTACCTTTTCTTTGTCTTTTTCTTCAATATCTTGCTTTCACAATAAAAACGCACCCATGCATAGATGTATTTTAAAATTCTTTTAATTTAAAGAATAGATAAACCGAATTTTAACGGTTCAAAATATTAATTGATTTTCTTTTTTTCTTAAAATAACTTTTATTTTTCTACTAAAAAGTTAGTTTTTGAGTTATTTTGTAAGAGTTTTTTGAAATGTTTTCATAAACCTTAAATTTTAGAGAGACCAAGGGAGAGAGAGACTCATTTCATCCAGTTGTTTGGAATTTAAAATTCACAATATATTCTTAAATGACTATACAAACTTAATCCGCCTAAAAATATTTTGATTTTTAAGATTTTTTATAGGGTCGATTAATCTTACCAAGTTTGTTTGAAGGAACATGACTTTTTTTATCCATCAAGAGTTCAGTTGTCTTTCACCCAGCCGGAAAGACGGAAGAATATCCTCTTTTCCATATATGTTATTTTCATACTTTTTTTCTCGTATTTGTATTTTTTTTAAATAAATATTTCCATTTGTGAAAGTAATTATCTGTTGGAGTTTTATTTATGGAAGCTGCGATAGAAACAACTGACAAAATCTACAATATAAATAATTAATAATAAGTAGTAAATAAGTACGAATTATGGTCGATGCGTAATAAACACTGTCCGTAAGGAAAGATTTCGCCCCTCTCAGACAGTGTCAGGGTACGAAATAGGCTTCATGGCGGTCTTTCCTCCAAGATACAACGACCAATCTCCGACTGAGGGCGCACTCCTTAAGACGAAGAGTAGACAACGATACTACAAAAATTATCTCTAGCAAAATAAAATTATGCAGACACAAAAGGACCTCTCTTTAATTGTCTTTTTCTCTCTTTTTCTAGCCGAGTACAAAAATCTCTCTCTCTAGCTCCTTCTCTGTCGTTCATTCTCTATGCCTTTCTGCCAAAACCATCTTCAAGCAACAGCTATATATATAGCTAAAACAACTTGGAGGAGAAGCCAAAGTTGTACGCGTGGGGATCAAAAAATGCATTGAAGAAAAAGGCAAAAGCCTTGTTGACTAAGGTTATTACTTAGCAAAGGAAGAAAGGAATATTCCTTTTCAAGAAAGATTTTGGAATTTTAAATAATAAAATACAACAATCCCCTACAAATTCCAAAATACAATTGTCTGCATAATACTAGAGATAACACAAAAGTTTAATACTTAAGTACTGTTGCTTTTAAAGCTATCCAGCCATAAGATAACTAATTGTGACCCACAAGTACTTGGTGAAACAAAGTTTCTATGAACCAAAATACCTTTGGTATGGAACAGAGGAATAGCATCCACACTGAACTTTAAACTCATCGTTGTCTGCGAGTTGGCGCATTAAGGGCCCAGTACCTTCTTGGAATTCATGAGTGCTCTAGAGATTCTGCCTAAACATTCATAGGAACAGGCCCCAGTTCCACACTCATGTAGGAGAACACTCCATCAAGTATGTACTGCAGTATCTATACACCACCTCAATAATAAGGCTATGGATTTCACTAAGAGCAAATTATCACAACCTTTATCACTGCAGAAAAACATTATCTCGCCATAGGATGGGATTTCTCAATAGTATACACAATAGTGTAGTCGATAATGTTACAAGACAACAAGTGACTTATTTTTACCTCTATGAACCTACTTCATGGGATCTCCAATCACATAGGTAAGGTTACTATCACTCTTGCCGTTTGGTCCTAGGCATTAGTCCCATTCCCCTCGACGAGCTCACCACTAATCCCCTATTTAGAGGATCGGCCAAATTCAACTCTGACTTCACATAATCTAGAGTCACTACTCCAAATTCCAGCAGCTACTTGATTATACTGTGTCTCAAATGTATATGTCATATTTATCACTTCCATGCTTGTACCAAAAATAAGCATATCATCCACATACAAGCATATAATCACCTAAGTGTTAAAATCAATAGATTTAAAATAGATAGATTTATCTGCCTCATTAATCAGATAACCATTTGAAACTAACACTTTATCAAATTTTTCATGCCATTGCTTTGGTGCTTGTTTCAAGCCATATAAAGACTTAACTAACTTGTATACCTTATGCTCGCTATCTTCAGCAATACAACCCTCTGGTTGATCCATATAAATTTCCTCCTCCAATTCTCTATTGAGAAAAGCAGTCTTCATATCCATTTGATGGATAAAGAGTCTATGAATTGAAGCCAAAGCGATCAAGACTCGTATTGAGGAAATTCTAGTAACAGGAGCAAAGATATCAAAATAGTCAATGTCTTTCTTTTGACTGTAGCCCTTGGCTACCAACCTTGCTTTATATTTATCAATAGACCCATCAGGTTTCAATTTCCTTCTAAAAATCCATTTACATCCAATGGATTTCACTTCAGGAGGTAAGTCAACCAATATCCAAGTATAATTTGACATGATAGATTCTATCTCGCTATTGATTACTTCTCTCCATAAAGGAGCATCAACTGAAGTCATAGCTTCCGTATAACTCTGAGGGTCATTCTCAACTAGAAAGACATAAAAATCATCATCAAAGTTAGTTGTCTTCTTCTCTCTTTTACTTCTCCTAAGTTCAATTTCAAAACTCTCAGGTTGATCAGCATGAGTCTCAAATTGGGGCAAAGTCTTCTGAATAGAAGACTTCATAGGAAAAATATTCTCAAAGAATTCTGCATTCTTGGATTCAATGATAGTATTAGCATTAAAATTACTATCATTCCTCAAAATCAAGAGCCGAAAAGCTGCACTATTTTGAGCATACCCAATAAACAAGCAATCAACTGTTCTAGGACCCAGCTTTCTCTTTTTAAGCTCAGGAACTAGACTTTGGCAAGGCACCCCCACACTTTGAGGTATTTTAAATTGGGTATATAACCCTTCCACAATTCATATGATGTCTTACCAGTCTTTTTATAGGCTATCCTATTTTGAATATGGCAAGCTGAAAGAATTGCTTCCACCCACAAGTTTAATGCAGCTCCAGAACTCACAAGCATTGTATTCGGCATTTCTTTGAGTGTTCTATTCTTCCTCTCACCAACCCCATTTGATTCAGGTGAATAAGGTGGTGTTACCTCATGAATAATCCCATGTTCCTCGCAAAAGGAACTAAGAGAACTACAATCATATTCACCACCTCTGTCAGATCTCAATCTCTTAATTTTCTTGCTTAGTTGATTCTCCACTTACATTTCACCCGCTTCATCTTTGTAGCTCAAGAGGTATAATTTCATATCTAGAATAATCATCAATAAAAGTCACATAATATCTTTTACCACCTCTTAACATTGTTTGCTTAAGATCACCCAGGTCACTATGAATCAAACTGAGTAATTCAGTTTCTCTCTCAATAGATTTACATGTCTTCTTTGTTGACTTAGTCTCAACACACACATCACATTTTTCTATCTCTGAATTAGAGAAATCAGACAGTAAACCATGTTGCTTCATTCTTTTAATATAAGAAAATTCACATGACCGAGTCTACCATGCCATGAATCAAGAGAATTAACGATATAAGCAGAAGAAGATGTATTTTCATTCATAAAAACATTGAGCACATTGAGCATGAACAGATCATTAGAACAAGACCATTTCCCAACAAATATCTCATTCTTACTTAGTACAAGTTTATCTCCCTCAAAAGAGACTTTAACCCCTGCTTTTCCCAGAATAAAAACAGACACAAGATTATAGCGGACGTTGGGAACATGAAGCACATTGCTCAATGAGAGAACTTTCCCAGAAGTAAGTTTGAGAAGAACTTTGCCTTTCCCCAAAACTGGAGCAGGTCTCGAATCACCCATAAAGACTTGTTCTTCTCCTTCCCTCATTGGCATATGGTCATAAAAAGTATTTTTGTCACCACAAATATGCTTGGTAGCCCAGAGTCTACCACCCATTCATTGTTCCCAGCAACCACATTCACTTCACAAACTACAACAGCTGCAACGACATTTTCTCCTTTAGCCATGTTGACTTTAGGAGAATTTTTCTCAGTTGTTTTGTGTCTCTTATAACATGTAGCAGCATGATGTCCAGGCTTGCCACAAATAAAGCAGTTACCTTTCTTCTTAAAGGTTAGATTATTTTTCTTGTACTTATTGTTATTAGGCTTATGAGCAGGACGCTCATTCTTAGGATTAGTTTTTCTCGTATTGCTCTCAACGACATTAGCCTTGGAAATTAATTCCTTGGCTTTGTCACCCATATCTCTCTTTCTATTCTGCTCCTCAATTTGAATATGAATAATTACATCTTCAAGACTCATCCGTTTTCTTTTATGTTTCATACTATTCTTATAAACTTTCCAAGACTCTGGCAGTTTCTCAATTAAATAACCAGTCACAAATGCTTCAGGTAAATTAATTTCTTCATTTTTCAAATCATTAAGAAGCATATGATAGTCATGAATTTGAAAAGAAACATCTTTCTCATCTAACATTTGAAAATGCAGAAAATTACCTATGGTATATTTTTGTGCACCAGCATCTTCTACCACATATTTCTTATTCAAAATTTCCCAAATTTCATGAGCAGTTTTATAAGAACAGTAAACATCATAAAGTTCATTTGATAAGGTACTAAGTATTGTATCGCGACATACTTTATTCGCCTTTTTCCAGTTATCCAGTAATTTTTCAAAATTATTAATACCTTCCACCGGTTATTTCTGAGTCAAGTACTTTGCAAGATTTAATGCATCTAGAGTATTGTGGACTTTTCCTTGCCAACGCTTGAAGTGGGTTCCATCAAAGGGTTGAATATTCTTAGTGTCTGGTAGTGTCTTCAATGCAATTAAAGCAGCATCCATAGACATCTTTCCTTACGATTGTTGGAGTTTTATTGAAAAAACAATGACAAGTATGGAAGCTGCGATAGAAATAACTGACAAAATCTACAATATAAATAATTAACAATAAGTAGTAAATAAGTACGAATTATGGTCGAGGCGTGATAAATACTCTCCGTAAGGAAAGATTCTGCCCCTCTCAGACAGTGTCAGGGTGCGGAATAGGCTTCACGGCGGTCTTCTCTCCAAGATACAACGACCAATCTCTGACTGAGGGCGCACTCCCTAAGACGAAGAGTAGACAACGATACTACAAAAATTATCTCTAGCAAAATAAAATTATGCAGACACAAAAAGACCTCTCTTTAATTATCTTTTTCTCTCTTTTTCTAGCCGAGTACAAAAATCTCTCTCTCTAGCTCCTTCTCTGTCGTTCACTCTCTATGCTTTTCTGCCAAAACCATCTTCAAGCAATAGCTATATATATAGCTAAAATAACTTCGAGGAGAAGCCAAAGTTGTACACGTGGGGATCAAAAAATGCATTGGAGTTCGGATGGAAATGCTCTAACGAGGAATGCTGAATACACCATTCTTTATACTCCTTTTTTTTTTTTTACTATTTAACATGTTGTCTCTACTATTGGTTTTAATATAATTATGAGGAATAATGACATAAAAATACTATAACTTTTGATTTTGCTCCAAAAAGTAACATAACTTTTGATTTATGTAAATTAGTACATTGACATTTTAAATGTCTGTAAATATGTATTGTATATAAGCTAATTAAGTGATTTAAATAATTAAAACCTTATTTGTCTTTATTAATTGGGCACGACTGAAATTAAAGCCTATTTATAAATATGCAATTGAACACAACTGGAAAAGTAGACAAATTCTAAAAACATATAAAAACGAGAAATTTGAAGCTAGTTACCCAAAATTAAAATAAACCTAATAGTTAAAAAAAAATTAAATAATAATAATAATAATATTCCTAAAACAAAGTATTCTTTGTTTGCATCATTCTCCTGGGGTTTGAGAACTCAACTCCGACGAGTTAAAGCTTAAATACATCATAAATGAGTAATCTGAAATGTAGAAAAATCGGCAAGTAGAAGTTTTGATGTATGATGACAATGTAGGATCTGGTCTCTCTGTATTTGCTCCACGTTCTCCTGAGGAGAGGATGCACCTAAACACTTTACTTCTCAAAGTATACTCTCATATTGAAAATTAGTCCAATAGTCATATTAGAAGGAAAATCAAATAAATATGCATTCGATCCAAATTTTGGATGTTGATGTGTAGGTAGACTAGGAATAATGGGTATAGGCATAGGCTCATTAGGTAGAAATGTTATAACAGGCTTAGCTAGAGGTGAATATTTTTTAACAATAGACACAACTATAAGTTTCACAATTATGGGTAATTTTGTCGCATTTGGTCGTTAAGTTGGCCAAAGTAGCGTCAATATATATTGGTAAGCAACTTATCAAATGTCGACTCACTATCATGATTTCAAGATTGCTAACATGACTAAAACTAGGGTCTCTAATATAGACAATATCTAATTCGTTTGGCCTAAAGGTCATAGTGATACTGGGGAGTATAGTATAGATCTTGATAAGATTGGTGATAGTAGTAGGCACTATATGATGGCCGGTTATGATAATATGGCTCATAGTAATATTGAGTATCAAAATAAGAGTTATGGTAGTATTGTTGACAATAATTAGAGTTTTGAAAATTCTTGCTTAATAAATTAGCATAGATGAAGACACATATCAATCAATTTTTTAGCTAATAAAACTATAAACAAAATACCAATGTAGAAAAATATTACCTGAAGTGTTCTAAGGGTGTTGGTGAGAAGATCTTCAAATCTAGATAAAACTGTAAAATTTCATCAAAACAGGGACTTTTATGCAAAACTCTCAATTCCGGACGTTGGCCGCAGTAGGTGGCGCAAGATGGGGACGTGCATTGTGAGACTATGATGCGGATGAAAAATTGCTGCCATTGAATCAATTATTGAATGGTTGGATACAACTCATAAAATAGACTTGATCGCATTGATAAAACAGCTTACCATCTGTTGGAATTGTTTAACTATAAGTGCAAAAAGATATGCTAAAGTCCCACATAGAGAGAAGATAAAGAGTCATAGCTCTTTATAAGAGAATACCTTTCTAGTGGACCAATGATGTGGTAAGTGAAGGGACATGCCTACACAACTCGCACACGCACGCGTGCGTGGCGTGGGCTGTGAGGCTGTAGAGGCGCTTTTGGCGCTTATTAGGCGCACTTGGCACTTGACACGTGTCGCGTGGAGATTAAATGCTGCTATTAATATTTATTTATTTTTATTTTTATTTTATAAAATAAAAATAAAATAATTCTAATTTGAATTTCGAATTTATGAAAAGATGTGACTTTTCAGAATTAGCATTCAAATTTGATTTTTCTGAAAAGATGTGACTTTTCAGATATAGCAGCAATAAAATAACAACTGTTTGTATCAACAGTTGTATGTGTTGATGAATGGATGCCATTGAGTCTATATTAAGGGAAATCAGAAAACGTTTAGTAAGTAGAATTTTTCCTTTCGTTTCAGTTTTTCTCTATTCCTTCTTTACCAGATACTCAACTGAGTTCTTATGTTCTTTCTGTAAAATTTCTAGTTTTGCTTACTGGAAATTTACGTGAGGCTTGTCATATCCTGAGAGCTATTTGCTACTGAAACCCAAAGCAATCTCTACGGAGAGGGGGCAAATAACGCTTTAAAAAAAGCGTACTTCTTTACGTGTTTCAAGTCTCCAATATATTTTCTTAACACCATCCAAAACTATACCCTCCTATCCTGCAAATACGTTACCCAACAGAGCTCAATTTTCATTCATGACTCCTCTCTCTCTCTATAACTATTATTTCCTTTACCGATTAGTATCGTGTTTTTTTCCCCCCCCCAAAGCCTCCCTTAACCTTACTCTCCACCTCCAACCCGAACTCCACACCCACCTCCGGCACCAACAGTCATCGCCCCCCATCGCCGACAAATATGATAACAATTTAAATAGCCGAAAGTTACCTTAAAAGAAAATTTAACAGGAGAAGAATAAGAAATTATAGCAAAAGTTAGCCATTATAATTATGCTAAAATTAAGGAACTATTTATATATATATATATATATATATATATATATATATATGGCACCAATCTAGTAGGTTTTTTTTTATTTATATCTTTTTGACCAATTAAAATTTATCATGCACGTTTTTTATAGTAAAAAATAAAAAAAAGAAATAACATTAATAATACATGTCTTTTCATATACATCATTATAACTGTAAAATTTATTATGCACGTTTTTTATAGTAAAAAATAAAAGAAGGAAATAGCATTAATAATACATGTCTTTTCATATACATCATTATAACTATCAGATTATTGTTAGATGATGATCTAACGACTAAAGAAAAATATTTATACATAAGTAAAACAAAATACATACGAGATTGGCAACCATATATATATATGATTGATTCTAAAATAGGTATTCACTTCATACCAATTTCTCGGAGAACAATCAATTAGCCAACATTGTTTTTATGGGGCAAAAAAAAAAAGGCAATTAAATCCTTGACTTTTACTGGATGCAAAAAAAAAAAAGAAAAAGAAAAAAGCCCATCAATCCCGAGATTTTTGAAAATCCAATTGAACAAATTTATGCTATATCTTATGGTGCAATTGGCATTGATCAATTGACATAATTTACAGAGTTAAAACCTGGCAAGGAAACTCAAGAAGGTCAGTGGAGATGAATCCCAAACGAACTTGGCTTACGATTTAATCTTGATTTTGTTTATTTGATTTCATATATTTGAAAACTTGCCAAAGGTATGATCGATCAAATCACCCTTTTTCTTTCAGCTTTTCTTCGTAACTTTTTTATTTTTTCTTTTGAAGTTCCATTTAACAGGGTATTATAAGAAAGGATGAGATTCATGGTAACTTAGGCTTTCCTCCAACAAACTAAAACTTGTCCTCACACGAGCCCCTACCACTCGGGCCCTTACTATGGTCTTTCCCTCATTAATTAATTGAAAATATTTCAAACAATAATATGTATGATTGAGATGGGTAAACTGCAAAAAAAAAAAAAAAAAAAAAACCCTGAGATTTGGATGTTATATAATTTAAATCCTGAAATTTGGACTCTGCAAAATAATACCCTGAATTGACTTTTTGAATAACTTTAATTGGTAACAGACAATAATATCCTCAAAATTAAGGAGAATAATAAAGACTAATCAAGATTTAATGGAGGATATTATTATTTTTTCGTCATTAAAATTGGTCAAAAAGTCAGTTCAGAGTATTAATCTTTAAGGTATTATTTTATGAAGTCTAAACTTCATTGTTTAAATTGCATAATACCCAAACTTTAGGGTATTTTTTTTGTTATTCACCCTATTGAGATTGTTCTATAATTAGTTTTTTTTTTTAAATTTTAATTCAAAATAGAAACAACAAAATTTGTAAATTTTTTTAAAATTAACTAATGATTAATGAAGGGTACTTCAGTATTTTTACTTGCTCAGTACACATTTACATAGATTTAAAGAAAATCAAAAAATCAAAAATTCTGTTATTTTTTTAGAAAAGTAAAAAATAATAGTATTTTTTTTCCTTATTATGTGAGATATTTTAGTAGTTTTCATATGTCGAGTAATACGACATTATGGTGGAAAGTTATATTTTTATATATATAATGCTCTCTTCTTTTTAAAATGTACATTGCATCTTCAAGGTTATCTTTTTCTATTTATCACTCAAAAGTGGGGCCAGTGATTCATATTCTTGTATTGTGTTTGGGTCGACATGAAATACTCTGACCCAAATACAACACGATTAAAATAGACGTGTCAAAAATCTAAATCTGAATACGACACAATTAATAAAGTATAATACGATACAATAAGTGCAACTTGTTTAATAAATGCATAATTTATTATTATGACCTATTTGACATGATTACTCAAATTTAATACAACTATGATCTAATTAATTCAATTAAATGTAATTAAATATGTTTATAATTAATCAAAATCATATTTAAAACATTAAAATATTAATAAGTGTGTTATATGTCGATATGATACATTTAATCAAACATATTACATAAGTTATTTTCGGATTAAGCAGGTTCACCAGAAACTCACCCGTTTATTATTCGTGCCATGTTGTGTAGAATAACAAATGAGTCACTCGAACCCTTTTATTTCAAATTATTTTCAAGTCATATCGTCGTGTCATGTAAAAAATTGTCGGTCCTACCTTCGAGCTTATCATAAGTATTATTGCTTTGATTTCTGACTCTTTGATCCTTATCACTTTTTGAATATAACGTTTACCTAATTTGTTTGTAATTTTGCATCCTGATTATTATTATTTTTTGCTTACTTTTAAGAGAATTTGCATCCTAATTCTGAATATAATGTATTTTTGTTCATATTTTATTTTGTCATCATTTTCCCAGAATTTTTTTTCCCCTTTTTGAAAGATGCCGTATATCAATAGTCTCCTTTCTCTATGTCTTTGTCAATATATCTCAAGCTTGGAACTCCCCCACTTCAAAATTAAAGTGCTGAACTGACCCTAAGTAGGTCTTAATCAACCTGTCATCAATTACATTTTTGTGCTTTATAATTAGTAAGTGTCCAATCTAGGGGGGAAAAAGGAAAAAAGAAAAAAAGAAGAGAGAGAAATGAGCAACATTTTTGTGCTTTATAATTGGTAAGTGTCCAATTTAGGGGGAAAAAAGGGAAAAAAAAAAAAAAAGAAGAGAGAGAAATGAGCAAGAATGATGCCGATTAAGACAATGATTTTTTTAATTATTTTTTAAAAATACAAAAAATCCTACAAAGAAACTTTAAAGTATGAACGATGTTTAACCCCAAAAAAAAAAAAATCATAAAGAAATATTTACAAACAAGGCAGGGCATGCTTCCATGACTAAATGCGATACATGAGGCACCCTCGGGAATCTTCCTTTTTGATTAGTATTCACGTCATTATGTTACAGTAAAAACAAAAGGAGGCTTGCTTATGAAATAATACATGTTTTGTAACGTCAAATTACATCATAATCGTATCAAAACCAGACAAATTTGTCCAAATTTGATTAAATCCCGATGGTTTTAGAATGTAATACACTACTATACTTCCCTCAAAAAATAATGTACACTACTAAAAGGGTAAGATATTTTATATATTACCATCGAATTTCATCCAATTCCAAAATATGGATCCTTTTAGAATTTTTATGGTGTAAAGCAGTAGCACCAGGAGATATTGATAAAAACAGTTATCGTCATTTTACGCAAATAATGATTTTATGGTATTGCCCAGTTGTAACCACATAGACATTCACCTATTATATTGAGGTTAATTGTTTGACCATCCATCCTTTGTAAAACAATCATCGGAAAAAAAAATGTTGCCGCCCGACTTAATGATATACTACCAATGAACAATTATAAAATTTAGTATAATTTTTTTATTGTTTGTTCATGATACCTCAAATATTTTGGTAAGGGAAATTCTAAAAAGCACCTTATCTAAACAAACTTGATGTATATGTTAGGGTAACGTTATACGCTAATTGGTGTATTTATAGGATGGCTTTATTGGTACTTTCTATTTTTTGCCCTTTTTCCCACCTCGTTTTTAATTAAGAGGAACTATATTTGCACACCACACAACTATTAAGATACCTGTAAAATATAAAAAGATAAGTTAGGTCAATAAATCAAAAGTCATAAAACACAAAAAATTATGAGAAAAACAAACAATTAACATGAGATAATAAAACACAAGATATTAAAAAAAAATAAAAAGTAAAACAAAACAAACTGGGTATCGAGTAAAGAAATTTCACTTCCTCTATTTTCATTTTAGATTAAATAGATTATCAAAAAAATTAGAACTAGAGAAGCTGAATTACGCATAAAAAGTAATTTTTTAAAAAATAATAAGGCAAAAGATGGAAAGAAATTTTGAGTGGAAATGTTTCTTGTAAATTGAAAAAGAATGAGAGTTCTTTTTTTTTCTTTCTTAAATTATCTTTTTTAGTTATTTTATTAATCAACAAGTGCCTTTATGTGAAGTTAGAGTGTACATATAATCTCCCATTAATTAATTGTTTCATACAAAAATATCCTATGCAAAATGACATAAATGCACATATGTATAATTAGAAATAAAATTCTTTTTATCATACTACTTCGAATACATTTGGTAGAACAACTATGTCTTAAATTTTAAGATCCCATACCGTAGATTTTGAATTTAATAAATTGTTTTTTTTCCTCTCTTCTTTATATAATTAGATGATGATGTAATTGTTTTCTTTTTAAAAATGGGTTAAACAAAATGATAATAGATTTAAGAGTGTTTTCCCTTAAAAGGGGAAAAAAAAGGGAATTCTAAAGGAGTTGGAATTAATTTCACATATTGATGATTTTATCACATCGACAATAATGCCAAAGGGTCGCCTTTATATATCCAATGGTAAACGATCAGATCACAACATTTATACGTAATATATCCAATGATAAACGATCAAATCACAACGTTTATACGTAACTAAGCATTTATCGTCTCTTTTGCCTTTTTCTTCCTCATTTGTTTCGGTCCTCTCTGTGCATATTTTGTTCTTTAATGAAACTTTGAAATTTTATTTGATTGAAAGAAGGACTAAAAGGGCATCACAAGTGTTGACATGAACAAAGTCATAAAGTTTCAATTCCTATTAAGAAAAGAAAATTGTGGGCTTTGGGTAAAAAGAATCAAAATCATCAATCTTAATGCTATTTTGTCAATTTTACTTTATAATAAAATATATTGCTTATTAAGAAATAATATACATGCGTTACAATCTTGAAGATGAAGACAATGGAAATTAGAGAAAGAGGTAATGGAGAAGTTTTATAAATAGTAAGATATTGACTACAAAGATGGAAAAAGAAATTCTAGTTTTTGGCAATTTTGGATTTAATGAAAATAGTTAGTTTTAGGAAAGAAAATTTTAAATTTTGTGAGAAATTTCTTTAAAAAAAGGGGTTAAAATGGGTAGGAAGAGAAAAAAAAATACTGGTGGCAATAAAATGGGTAGGAATTTTTTGCTTTTTTATTTTAAAAAAAAAAACTTATATGGTAAGAAATCACTACTAGATCTTATATAAATGGGTAAATAATATCTGCTAATAGTAAATATTTCAAAGTTTGTCTAAACTATGGATTACATTCAAATCATTAGATTGAGAACAAAAGTTCACATGTAAAATACGTTTGGCCAAAAGAATTTAGCACTAGTAGCCACTTGAACTGTAATTTTTTTCACATCTCCTAACATATATTACAAAGGCCCCGTTTGTTTCAACCATTCCATTCTATTGAAATGGAAAATCTATTTGAATGTGTGTTTGTTTCAATAATTCAGTTTTTCCATTCAAATGATTTTTTAGAATGTGTGTTTGTTTCAACAATTCAGTTTTTCCATTCAAATGGTCAATCCAAAAAGTTAACCATTGGAATGGTTTTTTTGTATCTTGAATAAGAATGGAGGGGTAAGAATATAGGGAGAGAGGTGTTTTTAAATGGTCCATTCCAATGCTCCCATTCTAATTACAGCACATTCCACTATTTTTTCCATTCAAATGTCTCCCATTTCAATTATAACACATTCTATAATTTTCATTCAAATATACACATTCAAATAGGCGAACCAAACGGGCCCAAAATTATATAAAAAAGACATTCTATACGGCAAGATATTTATATTTTCTCATTAAAAAGAGAAATGGAAAAAAAAAAAAAAAAAAAAAAGAAGAAGATGCGAAGTGACCCTAGTGCTTCTTTCTCTCCTCTTTAATTTCAGCTTGCTATATATATAGGAGCATCTAGTGCCGTACCTTAACGTTGACACGGCGCATCACTATTCTCATTCGCTCCCAACTCCCTCCCTCCCACCTGGACCACCCAAATCTACTATACTATAACACTATACACGCTTCACTTCCAAACCCTAGTCGCCATTACTCCTCTTCTGCAACTCTTCAAGGACTCATTTCCTTTGCCATGCGAGTGAAACCCTTTTCACTTTTTACAGAAGCTTTGTTATTCTGACCGGAGAAATGGCCTCGGCCGCCTGCGTCAACAACATCGGGGTCTCACCGGAGAACTTCCTCGACTGCCCTCCGGCGACGACTTCCTACCCTTCCTACGGATGGCTCAGCCCTCGAATCTCTTTCAGCCGGGAGCTCCCCGACGGCGATCCCCTCGGCCTCTCCGGCGACGGGGCCAATAGGCCGTCGGATCCGCCGGAGGCGCTAGATCCGGAGTCCTCCGCCGCCGATTTCGAGTTCCGGCTTGAAGATCCGGTGGCCATGCTCCCCGCTGACAAGCTCTTCTCCGACGGGAAGCTCGTCCCTCTGCAGCTCACCTCGGTCAAACCCTCGTCGTCGGTCAGCGAGACGGCGACCTCGTCAGGGATTCTGTCGCCGGAGACGGGGAAGTTCCGCCGGAGAAACGAGATCTCCGGTACCGACCCTTACTTGTTCTCCCCCAAGGCGCCGAGGTGTTCGAGCCGGTGGAGGGAGTTGTTAGGGCTAAAGAGACTCTACAACACAAACCCTAACCCGAAGACCGATCCTCACAAAACGACGTCGTCGTCGTCTTCTTCGTCGTCGTTCAGCTCAAACGCTCCCAAATCTCTCAAGAACTTCCTCCACCGAAGCTCGAAATCTTCGTCTTCATCCTCATCGTCTTACTCTTCTCTAGAAGCTTCGTTGAGCTTGCCACTGTTGAAGGACTCGTCCGACTGCGAGTCGGTATCGCTATCTTCACGCCTATCCCTCTCCTCGTCATCGTCAGGCCACGAGCACGACGATCTCCCGAGGCACTCGCTCGACTCGGACAAGCCCAACAGCAACCCGATTTCGCTACACCGGAACCCGAACAACCCGCCGAGAATGCGGATGGTCAAACCCAGACCCGCCTCCGTCTCATCCGAGAATCTCAATCTTAAGCCGATGATCGACCATCAGACGGCCTCGACGAGAGTGGGGCGGAGCCCAATGCGGCGGTCGGCCGGGGCAGCAGGAGGAGGAGGGGAGTCATCGAGTGGGGTAGGGAGCAGGGGAGTCTCGGTGGACAGCCCGAGGATGAACTCGTCGGGTAAGATCGTGTTCCAAAGCTTGGAGAGAAGCTCGAGCAGCCCGAGCAGCTTCAATGGCGGACCGAGATTCAAGCACCGCGGAATGGAGCGGTCGTACTCGGCCAACGTGAGGGTCACTCCGGTTCTCAACGTCCCGGTTTGCTCGCTTAGGGGGTCTTCGAAATCGGTCTCCGTCTTCGGGTTTGGCCAGCTCTTCTCGTCTCCGCAGAAGAGATCGGACGGAAATGTTAACGGTGGAAACGGCAAAACAAACGGCCACGGCCACGGCAGGAGCCGGTCCGACCGAACCCGGTCGAAACGGAACCCAACCGAACCGAACCAGTGTTGAAAAGAGCTGGAGAGGGGTAACGCTTCAAGACCGTTTTTATTTATTTTTATTTTTTTGGGTTTGAATTTTATTTTAGGTTAAATATTCTGATGCCCAATACCCCCAAAACGATAGTGTTTGTCATGATCAGAGAAAATTGGCTTCTAAGTTAGAATTGTAGGTGTAAATATTCCCCGGATTTTGATCTTGATTTTTTTTTTTAATTTTGTTATTATTGTGTTTTTTTTTTTTTCAAGTTTTTCTTGTTCGTTTCTGGGTATTGTTGTAGTTCTATATTCTGTACTAGCTCTAACTGTTTTAACTTTTGAATTTATTTTTAAAAAAAAAAGAAGCAGCTACTAATGTTTTATCAAAAGATTAGACTGTTGTTTTGTTCTTCTTTTTTTCTTCATGATGAGCTTCTTTTCGTTCGTTGTATAGTTTTCCCGGAAAGTTGTCGAGAAAATCTAAAGCATAAAAAAACGACGTTTGTATGTCACGCGCATCAGGAGCTTGTTTAGTGGGCCATTTTTTAGTGGGCCATTTGATGTTGCATTGCAGCATATTGCTTTTGAGCTTGAGCTTATCTAATCTGTCACTATCCATGAATCATATTGAATTATATTATATTATTCTTTTGTTTAATGAGATTTTTTTTTTGGTGATTTGTTGTTTTGTGAAAAGTTTGGGAAATGATGCCAAGATTCAAACAGTTGATCAGAGGCGCCAGCTATGCTGCTTTATAGAAATTTTTTTTCTTTGCACGTCAGTCTGATCCCAAACGCTTCTTATTAATATTACTCTTATTATTGTTTTTGTTTTGTTTTTTTTTGTTTCACTTTTTTATGTAAAAGAATTGATTATTTAAGTGAAGATATATTGATTAATAATTTAATGGATGGATGGGACTGATCTGCCTTAAGACTTGGTGGTCGGTAGTGGACCACATGTGGTCTATTATTAGGGTTTAAACATGCAATAGCTAAGTCTATTGAATAAAATAATTCAATAAATAATGTACTTCTCTTGGACTGAAATGAATGCCCGTTTATTACTTAAAAGTAATCAATTTCAATCTCTTTTCTTTTTCTCATTTTTCTCATTTTGATTCTCAATATTGATAGACTAGTTTTTTCATTTTTTTTTTATTTTTTTTTATTTACTGAATCCAATCCATTGTGCATGTGAATACAGCATTGTCACTGTTTTCCTTTCCCCCCCTTTTTTTTTCACTTTCTTTTTTGTATTTTGCTCACTATAAAAGTGACTAAAAAAAAAAGAAAGGGGCCAAACCATGGCGGAGCATCTTAGCTGCAGAATTTGGTGCAGAGTGGTCATTCCAGCTTGTCCATTGTCTATTCAGTATTGTCTGTCAATCTACTAAGACATATGCCTAACAAACAAAGATGACATAAAAATGTGTCTTTTTTTTTTTTTTCTTAGATAGTGTCTTTTTTTTTTGTTTTTAATTTGGACTTTAGGTTTAATCTTCCCATAGATATTAAAGATTAAAAAATAACCGGTGTGAAGAGGGAGGGACTACTACGTACTACCTCCTTCCAAGACCTTTCCTTTTGGATCTGTGTTATTATTTAATTAATGAGTAACTTTTAGCTTTCACAGAAAAAGATATTAAACATTTGTTTAATGTTGTCTCCGGATTTTGAGATTTTTTGAATGATGTGGGTTTGACCGGGTCTTTAACCGACCTTCTTGGGGACACCATACCAATATACCCTACTTTTTTCGTTTTCACAAAAAGATCATTTTTCTTTTTATAAAAATAAAGTTAATAAATTGGGGGTTTTTTCGGCCTTGTTATGACAGAGATGATATGGGTCACAACCCCCACAACTTTCCCAATGTGTGCATTGTGAGACTGTCATTTGCAGGTTTCAGGGCTTCAAGCCCATCCCATGCCTTTCCCTAAGACAATTTTACTAACCCCCTAGTCCCACCACCACCATCTCAATCTTTGAAGCTTAAAGTTTTAAGTACTTTTGTAATAATGGGTTTTCTATATCTAGTAATTTTCATTATGAGCCTTTAGATTTTGGAATATCTTGCAAAATCATACCTTTCAGGGTAACAGAAATGCCATTTTGAATATGGAAACTTATTTCATATTTTGCGATATAATTTCCACCCTCACTTGGTGTGAATAATCCCCAATTCATCATCAAACCGGTCCTGCAACACTATTCAATATTCACTGGTGAAATTGGAATTACCACAAAAGGTTCGTACACTTCAATAAATTGGCAGGTCAAATAGGATTACTAAACAGCGAATTGTACACTTTTTTGTAAGGAGGAATTAATGTTGGGCATTATATTTTACTTTCTAATCAATTAGATTTCACATGTCTATTACTGCGGGACACTTCTAAAGTGAAATGTATGATAGGGACTTCATAAACAAAACGTTGAGAACAATTTTACATTTGACTTCTTCATTGTGAAAAACCAAAAAGGGGAAATTTTTCTAAACAAGCACTTTATATATGTCAAATGTGGATTAGACGGAAACCTACTAGGGATTATCACGGGCAGTGTTCATCATTTTTCAGTCAAAGATTGCATATTTTATATATATATATATATATATTCTGGGCGCGTCTACAGTAGGGGCGCCCCTACGTAGGGTCCTGTCTATTCACCGTTGGATGGGAATCTGTATATAAATAGATTCTCCACAGATTCCCGTTATTCTCCACAGATTCCCATCCAACGATAATTAAGGCATGACCCTACGTAGGGACGCCCCTACCGTAGCCATCCCCATATATTCTATAGCAATTTAATGAAACTATAAATTATTCTATAATGATATTCAAGATTATTCTTTGAGAAGGATTGAAAAAAAAATATATCATCAATGTTTTTAAATTGGCAGATTTTATCAGTTTAGAGTTGAATCAGTATATTTTTTGAATTTGATCTAATTTTAAATTTATGCAAAACAGATGTTTTTTTTTTCCTTTTTTTTTTTTGGAGGGTAGATGAAGGGGAACAAATGTCTCTAGCTTCATGCTAAACTTAACAAAGATTATGTTGTGTTACTTTTTCTACCGAATATAGCACTAATAAACATGCATATGTTAGCATGTCTTTCGAATTTGGGCGCGTCTACAGTAGGGGCGCCCCTACGTAGGGCCCTGTCTATTCACCGTTGGATGGGAATCTGTATATAAATAGATTCTCCACAGATTCCCGTTATTCCCCACAGATTCCCATCCAACGATAATTAAGGCATGACCCTACGTAGGGACGCCCCTACCGTAGCCATCCCCTTCGAATTTATAATATTATCATAACGATTACTAATTGGATAATAGATTTTGCAAAAAAAAAAAAAAAAAACATAATATTTCAAATTACCCATTTTTTTTTCTTTTCATGCATTAAAAAGTAATCCAAAATGTGTTAGCTAAATTTATCATTTTGACACTCTAATATGCTAAATCTAATATTGGTACATCCTTTCGCATTAGAGATTTGAAAAAAAAAAAAAAAAATCCTAGAGTTGTTGTCAACACAATTTTTTCATGTACTTCTTAAAATAACTCTGGACAGGTAGGAAGCTTGGCCTATTTAGTAGATGAAAACATATTTCGAATATTTTATAAAAGAAAAAAAAACGAATATTGTTCAAATTCTAAGAATAGAAGGAGAAGAAGGATTGTTTAGTAATATATATATATATATATATATTTGTCGTGTCGTGGACATGAAAATAAAGAGTAAGAGGAGTAAGCGTAAGAGACAGATTAGCTGAAAAATGAGCACTAAATTAAATGAATGCAAAACCTGTCGAGTCGAGTGTCGACCGTTGCATTGCCATTGGAGCATCTAACAAAATAATTATTGGCTTTTTTTTTTAAAGAAAAAAAGAAAGGGAAAAACTGTAAAAAGCTGGAAAACAAATTAGGGAAAGCAGAGAAAGAACGTGCTTATGGACAGTGTGGGGGATCAATCTGTAGATTCTGCACCTCCCAATCCCCTTTTTAACTTTTTTTTTTCTTCATATGCCTGCCTCCTCACCTGCCTTCTATAATAACAACAATGATAATAATAATAAGTGATAATATCAATTTTATATTTTGTATTTTGATATTTTATTCAGTTTGTATCTTTTATTTTAGTTATTATTAACATTGACCTTTAGATTTAATATTTGTTATAAATTTATACCCTGACACTAATTTAGAACAATGAATTTACTAAGATAATTTAATAAACTTATTCTCGGATCAATTTTTATATGGTTTATTTTCAATTTTTTAAACGACATCTTGGTGAATTGACAGCTCTAAATTAGTATCATGGTATAAATTTGTAACATATTTCAAATCTAAATGTCAGTGTTGATAATAACCAAAACAGAATGTACAATTTGAACAAAACGATAAAATACAATATATAAAAATGATATTTTCCATTCATTTATAATAAATACTCTTTTTATTATGATAATTACAGTTAGACAATCTAATATGTAAAAAATTTACTAATTAATGCTAACAATAAGGCGGAGCCAAAGGGAGGCAAGTGGGGGCCATTTGCCCCCCTAAACTTTTTTCATTTTACAATTTAGTACTATACGAGATTTTATTTTGGATTTTAGCTCCCATTGAGATTTTTATTTCTAGTTTTGTCCGTACTATAAGATGTGAGATTTTATTTCCATTGTCCCCATAGTTTATGTCATTTTAGAGCTAAGTACAATATACGATTTTATTTTCTCTTTTAGCCCTATTGAGATTTTTATTTCTGATTTTGTCCCTACTATAAGATGTGAATTGTCACTTTAGTTCCCAACTTAATGCTGTAATTTTAACTTTCATTTTTTATTAAATTTTCTTTACCTTGAAGGGGAAATTGGGATTGAGGAAGAATCTCTTTGTTTTCATTGACTACAAGTCTCAACACTAGTGAAAAAAGACAGACAAATAAAATATAAAATAAATCTTATATCGTGTATTTTATCCCCTACACTTTTTCGTTTTAGTTAAAAATTTGATTAGTTGTAATTTTGTATGTTAATAAATATTTTATAGATGTGAAAATTTCATCTTTGATAACATGACACATGATGTGTTCTTTAATTGTCATCTAAAGATATTAATATAAAATTCAAATATTTTTTTTTTGGTATTATTATTATATTAAAAATTAGTCTTTACCCTCGCTAAAAAAAATTCCTGGCTCCGCCATTGGCCTAGCATACATTTTTTTGAGTTTGCTTCAAGTCCTTACATGTTATAATTTTATTTTATTTTTTAACTATTTTGGTTCAAATATTGTTTGCTTTTACTTACAAATGTGTTTTTATTTTCCCTCTTAACTGCAATTATTCAACTCGTCACCTACTAAACGTTATGCTAAATTTAAGCGGTTATGAGAGAATACGTAAATTTAAGGTTATCCTAAATTCAGCTTAGGATTGAAGACAATTTTTTTACAAAGAAATATTAGTATTTTTGCATTACTGTATGACATAGATGCAATTATCTATTAGATTCTAATAAACGTTACTCTTTGCATTATGAGATTCTGCGTTTCTCGTGAGTGATAAAGAAGTCTGATGAGAAATATTCATTTGTATATTTCTAAAAATTGAAAAAAGATAACATCTTTCACTAGTTTGCAAAATTTGGTGATATGACTACAATATAGGTAAAAGTTGTATTTCGTTGTAAGATAAACACTATTTTTTTTATCCCCTAATCTCATTTTTTGTCAAGTGAATTTTACTATAAACGATGATATTATTAAAATTTCTTATTAAATAATAAAATCTACATATGGAACAAAGTAGAGGGAAAAAAATGTACTTAGTAGTACCTCCTTCAAGCCATTTCGTTATAATCTAACAAAAAACTAATAGTATTCTTAAGTCTTCTTTATCTTTAATGAAGAATTTTCGTTTTTAAACTCATTAGTCATTATGTATCTCTTGCAATGTGAAACACCAACATGTAAAAGGATCATGTTATATCATAAGATGTTAATTATTATCACGTGAGATATGGTCTCGACTGGAGAGGGAATAGGGCGGAGGGTAGGCCCTGTTAGTATTATTCCCAATGGTGTCGTTACGTTGGTCAAACGTCAAAACGTGAGCTTAAGATTATTATTGAATTGTAAAAATATATAATGAATTCTTTTTTTGGGTGTGTACAGTGTTGGGGACATGTGAAACTGCTTTAGGGTCACATCATCGTATCTGGCTCTGTGTATGTGTATATGCCTGTATAATATATATTATATAAAATACAATATAATATATGTTTCTCCTCCACTTGTGCTTCCTCCCAAGGCCCCCAAACCATTCCATATCCCCTACCCTTTTCTACGTCCCTTTTTTTTTTTTTTTTTTGGATAAGTGTTCGTCCTTCTCTTGGCATATTCACATTTTTTTTGTGTTCCAAATTATATATTTTTCTTAAAGTAACAGAGAAACAATAGAAAAGATAGGGACATGAGTGGGCCCACGTTGCTGCGTTTTGCCACTCATCGTGATGCGCACGGTAACTTTAGGCGATTAGAGAAAAATTAAGAAAAGAAGAATTAAAAAATCCTTGTCGTTATTTTCTTTATAAATACGAACATTACTTCTGGTCCAAAATGTAAATAGCGGTTTATAAATTATACTCTAACTCCTTATAATTTTGCTATTAGTCAAATATATAAATTTATAATGCACTGGGAAAGCGTATGAGTATGACAAAGACAATCAATACAGTCAAACCACATCATTTTTGGACCTATCAATTCTTGCTATACTGCTGGAAATAGACCATCTATAATTCCATAGATTTGCACACAAATATGAATAAAAATGCATCAAAAGTTCACTTATTTACGAGTAGAGATAGATCTGTTTGACATGATTTTAAGAAACTTCTTTTATGACTTTAATTTTTCTTCTTTTATGCATAAAAGTATAAGTAAAAGCTATCTCAAACGGTCCATAGATAATTTAAAAGAGAAGAGATAGAATTATCTCAAGGTTTTTATTACCCAAAGCCCGCCTTTAGTAATCAAGAAAGAAATAAAGAATCCGAATGTAAATCGTGGCATTTAATATTCCGAAATGTGATATAATAATAGTATTTTATTAGAAAAAAGGATATATGCAGAGCAAAATAGATAATTATAGGTAAATATATAGGATTAATATGACTAATTATGCTACTATCATTCCCATACGAATACATGTGAGTGGTTTTTGTATTCTCTATTTTAAGTTCGAACTCGATAATAGTGGATGCCCAACTACCTGCAATCGTAGGTTATGTTGTTATCATAGATGGATGTCGCAGGATAAATTATGTTTTTTTTTTTTGTTTTGTTTTTTTCTCTTTCCCTTGTTTTATGAGTAATTTATGTCGTAGATGAAATAAATCAATTGATTGTGTTGTATGTAAAAAGATGTCATATAGATTTTTTTTTTTTTTTTGGTTTGAAAAAAGATGTCGTATAAAGATAGTTGTCGTATGCAGAAAAGTATAGTGGAGCCCAGAATGGCAAAGGCCTGAGCCCATATCATAAGAGGTCTGTTGGGCTTCTAGGAAATGAACGCAGCCCAGAGGTTTTAGCCGACGATGAGGATTTACCTCATCGGGTATGACATGATTTCGTTCGTAAGGTAGTCGTTATAGAAATATTGACCTTTTTTGTGGAGGATTTTCGAACACCCTCTTTTAACTCTTTCCACCCCTCATTTACTGATTATTAAAATATAAAAATAATCTTAAATGAAATGACTGACATAAATAAAATTAAAGATCCTGAATCTCTGTCTTTTTTTTTCTTCTTCAAAGACCCCTTAAACAACAAATCATTATAAAAAAAATTCTTAAGCAGTCAATTTATTTTTTGTTAAATTCATTAAAAAAAAGTTATTTTTAGGCATTTTTATAGTTATACAAAAAAAAAAATTATGAATTCTCAATTCCAAATATCTATATCGAGAACTCTAACTCTTTTAATAGTTTTCAAGAACCCTAAAAAATATTCAAGACTTTTTTACTCTTCTTTTTTTTTTTTTCAAAGTCTCACTTTCTTATTTACTCTTAAGAACCCTAAAAAGTACTCCAAAATCCTAAGAAATAATTCAAGAAACTCTATCTTTCTCTGGTTCTTAAGAATCCAAAAAAAATTAATTCAAGAACTCTATCTTACTAGAAGAAATATAAAATGATTAGTATTTCGAATCCCAAAAGTTGTCCCTCTATCTTGATTATAAGGCAAATTTTTATCAAGAAAGAAAAATATTGAAGAAGATCAAGACAAAAAATTGGGAAATTTTTAAAACTAATATGTGGCAAAAGATTTTTTTTTTTTTTTAGTGATGACTAGTTTGGAATAAGAAAGATTAAGAAGGGCTGTGTCAAGAAAATACTTAATTATTAAATTTTAAAGAGGAGTTTACTAAGATGAGGGGTTGGGAGAGAAAAAAGAGGTATAACAATAGAGCCGCCCTTTTCGTATATGAGATATTGTTGTTATTTATATTTCTAATTATATTTTACAAGTAATTAATAAAATTCATAAAATCACCCGCAATATATATTTTCTTAAGCTATGTTTAGTAGGAAGGAAGAGGAGAGTACTTTTTCTTATTACATATTTGGTATAACAAGAACGAGATGAGATTAAAATCCTCTCCAAATAGGATAAATAAAGGGAAGGAATGTTGTATGATAACTACTCTGTTACTTTATTGTGAAGCTCAGGAATGTTGTATGATAACTACTCTGTTACTTTATTGTGAAGCTCCTTTCTAAAATCTATCCGATTAGGAAGAGAGCGAAAATTAGTGAAATTGAAAATTTAAATTCAATACTTAATCTCTTTATTTCTAAAATCTTTCCAACTAAATAGTTAATATACCTTAAATACATCAATTAATTTTCTTACTCCTCTCTTTTCCTTTTTTTCCTCCTACCATACACACTTTTAGAGACGAAACGTTACTCCTATATTCAATATAGGGATGTTATCAGGGGCGGGATGGGACCGATTTTATGTTTACCCTCTCTTTCTCCGTTATTATTTTACTGTATCATCCCCGCATCATTCACTATTTAATTTGGTGCAGGACAATGTCGAGGAATCTCCATTAGGGATCAATTTTCCCATTAGTATATCGGGATCCTTGATTAGAATCATCATCTTGGATTAATTAAACAATCCTATATTGGTTCAAATCTTTTAAAAGTCTAAATACATCACCAAAAAAAATATAAATTAAAGTTAACTTTATTGAAAACTCCAATTTTAGCTCAAATTCGTTGAAATTATAATTTAATAACAGACTTAAATAATTACAAATATATTTAAATAAAGTGATAGCATGTTAAAGTTGTCAAATGTAAAATATTTAATACCAAAATCATATAGCATATCATTCATTCAAAAAAATACCACAATCCCAAATACTTAAACTTAAATAATATTAGTATATGACTATATATTATTATTATTTTTTTTAAAAATTCTACTTGAATTATTATTATATAAAAAAATAGAAATTAATTTATATATAATCGTGGCGAGATCGGTGTAGGTCAATCAATCCCAAGCCTGTTTCAAGGCGGGATCAGTGCGGAGCAATTAATCCCAAGCCTTTTCGGCCCGGCTAAATATTAAATAAGAAATCTTTGTCTTATGCCCACACATTTATAACAGTGAAAATCCACCATGTTTGAGCCGATGCACCGCACACATTTAGTGAAATTGACATCTTTAATTCAATCTATGACTTTAGAATAAATCAACATGTAAGTTGTCACAGCGAAAAAAAAAAAAAAAAAGAAAAAGCATAAAGTATTATAGATATAGTACGTGACGTGTCATCTAATTTGCGCGGGAACCGGATAGGGAAGTTCGATTACTGGTCGCTTTGCTTTTTATTATACGATTCTACTGGTAGAGCCGGTGTCCTGTTATCCCCATCTGCCATTAATGAGCTTCGAGGCTCCAGCAAGATCAGCTTGCTTGGGTTGATCTACCCTTATCCCAATTCGTACTTCGTCGCCATCGCCGTGTTTTGATGCATAATACCACTATTAGGGTTGCGGTTCTGGGAACTGGAAGTAAGAATTCTCTACTTATTTTCCCATTGTTCATTCATTTCCATACAAAAACTCTATTATTTTAGTTCTGATTTTCTTTTCAAAAAATAAAAATTTAGTTTCAGGAGCCGTTTCTGCCTCAATTCTCGCTCGAAATGGGGTATCTGTTACCTTGTTCGAATCTGCTAGAGGCCCCGGTGGCCGCATGTCCCAACGAAGGTTCTCTCTCTCTCTCTCTCTCTCTCTCTCTCTCTCTAAAATTTAGATGACTCAAGAATAAGAATTTCAAGATTATGCCAATTACAATATTTGAAATATGGGTTTTGGTCTGGAGGTTGTGTAGTTGAATCTAAAGGGAAATGTGTGTGTGTGTGTGTAAATGGATTTGAATCACTGAATTATTTGTGTGTGTGTGTGTGTGTGTGTGTGTGTGTGTATATGGATTTGAATCACTGAATTATTTGTGTGTGTGTGTGTGTGTGTGTGTGTGTGTGTCTGGAATGAATCAGTTCATTTATTTAAATCTTTGGAAAGAGGGTCTTTGAATTTTCATGCTCTTTGCAGATTTAAGAGAAGAATATGTGTATGTATGTGATTTGCATTGGAGGTAGAAGTTATGAGTATAGAGTTAAGACTTTTGATTTCCCACCCCCCTTACTTTATTGCTTAAAGCAGAGAAGTAAGTGATGATGGGAAGGAGTTATTATTCGATCATGGTGCTCCATTTTTCACTGCCAGCAACACTGAGGTACTGGGCCTTGTTCAGGAGTGGGAGGCTAGAGGACTTGTAGCTGAGTGGAAGGAGAACTTTGGGTCCTTTGATTGTACCTCCAGCAAGTTCATTGACATAGAACAGGTTTACATGTATTGCTTTTATTTTCATTACAATAAAATCTCAAGCAATATATTATCATTTTTCCAATTGATGTAATTCCTAGAAAATTGAGATATACTAGTAAAGCACCAACTTTGATTGCCAGAAAATAATGGTAGCAACTAACATGTAAACTTACAAGGAAATTTCTTTTGCTTTAATGCTAATCGTGCCTTATATCTAAAATGAAGTGCATCTAATGTTTGTTAACATAAAGCTTTTTCCATGCGCTCATATTCCAAAATTTGCCGCTGTTTGGGATGTAGCTTTTCTGAATATCAATATCTGTATATTATGTAGGACCAGGTAAGTAAAAGATATGTTGGTGTTCCAGGAATGAATTCTATATGCAAAGCATTATGCCGTGAGCCTGGTATGTGTGGACTGATCAACCATTTCTATCGAATAATTCTGTATTTAAGGTTCAGTCTCACTATTTTCATTAATTTTCATAGGAGTGGAAGCTAAGTTTGGGACAAGTGTTGGGAAATTGGAATGGCTACAAAATGAAGATTTATGGATGTTGACTGGCTTGGATGGACAGAATCTTGGCCAGTTTAATGGGGTAGTAGCATCAGATAAAAACATTGTTTCACCCCGGTTTACAAGTGTAACAGGACGACCACCCCCTCTTGGTATGATCTAATTTTCGTGTGTCTTTTAGTTGAAATGTTTATCTAGTAATGTATTTTTCATTTGGTAATTAAGGACAGTACGTTTATGTGGGAGTTCTTACAAAAAAGAAATGTATGTTTATGTGGAAGTGTGATAAAGCTTCTCAAATGTTGTGCTATATTTCCTTCTAGTGGACTAGATTGCTGATCTTGTTGTCTTGATTAACAGCCAAATGCTTCTTAGAGCCTTCATCCCAACATTCCCATATACCAAACATGTATTAGTTGTTGCCCAAGTTTATCAAACCGTAGAGATGGAGGAGAAAAAGTTGGAAGTTTCATTTAGAAAAGTGTAAAATGCTAACTTCGGGTGAGTGAATCAAGTAAAGCCTCTTCTTTGCAAACCACGTCCCTTGTACTTGACCCTTTATTTTTGCTTTTGTGCCGATATTAGATGGCCCTTTATTTTAGCTTTGAACAATAATGTTTGGTTACATAATTAGCAGGTTAATATTTACAATTCGAGCTAGTTATTTTTTTTTTTCCATAAAATCTTATTTCTAGAAACGGAGGACTTTTAATTTTCAGTAAATGTAATTAGCTGTAGATTAACCTAACTATAACATGAAACAGTCAAGTTGTTACATTGCTTGAAACCTTTAGTATAACATGATTTGTTTCTTTAATGGCTAACTGATTCAGATCTACGAAGACCATTAATTGGCTCTATATATAAATAAACCTCGTGCCCTTTTCCTTTAATTTTTCCGAACGAGGGCAAATTGTAGCTCTCTTTTTGCCTTTATGTTCTTTAAAGAGGTTTATCTCATGTCGAAGGAGGTCATTTTGATGACATACACTAAATAGGAAGAGCCATAAGATGTAAGCTCTGATAAACTCTGGTCGACTGTCAAGTAGCTGATAAGGATTTGTTTTTGTCTCTTTATTTCATCTTGAATGGACTCGAAAAGTTTGCTACGTATTTTACTATAATGGTGGTGCATGTATTCTATGTCAGAGGCATAAGTGAAAAAAAGATGTTTTGTTGTTTCATTTTTTTTTTTCTCACCAGTGTTAGTTTTGTTAATTGGGCCTGGCATTATTGGTAAAAATCCATAAGTCCATACTTATTGTTTGTCTTTATAGATTTGAAGTTGGTTCCAGAGATGGCCGAAAAGTTGCAAGACATTCCCGTTCACCCTTGTTTTGCTCTCATGCTAGCATTTGTGGAGCCTTTATCTTCAGTAAGATAGTTAATCATGCAAGTCCTCAACAAACTATTTCAATTATGCTTTGAGTACAGTGGATCTCTACTGCCCTAATATCCTATATTTAATTGTCTTTGAGTTTGTACGTGGTTGACTATGTGCCTAATCTATAATCCAGATACCCTACAAAGGCTTCTCAATAAAAAATTCTGAAGTTTTAAGCTGGGCTCATTGTGACAGCAGCAAGCCCGGGCGTTCTGCTACTAGGTATTTATTAACTATACATGAAGTGTAGGTTTTAAAATTACTGTTACTAGTAATTATGGTAGTAGCACTCCTACAATATCTCGTGTTCTTTCCATGCAGTGAGCGATGGATATTGCATTCAACAGAGGAGTATGCTCAGAGTATAATCTCTCAAACTGGACTTCAGAAGCCTTCGGATGCAATATTGAGAAGAGTTTCTGAAGAACTACTTCAAGCATTCCAAAGCACAGGAATTAATACTTCTCAGCTCTTTTATAAGAAAGCTCATAGATGGTCAGTGCTTATCCTAGTGCCCTAATTTTTTCTAGCTAATTCTCAGATAATATACAAATATATGAAGAATTTATTTAGTGTTAACCAGTGTGCTAAGCACAGAAAAGCCAGCATAAAGCTACACAATGTGCTTGCTTACTCTAGAATGAAATATGGCAGAGTTAGATGGTGAAACTGAAAAAAGTTGTTCAAACCTAAGTGGTCGTCAGATACATTACTCAAGTAAAGCTTGACGTCAATATGTTGATTTGCATAATGTTGAACTATTTGTAGACGAATAGAATGGACCACATTTATTTTATGGGTACATGGCTAGAATCATTTCCAAGTATTATATAACATTGAAATAATATTGATCCTTTACACTGTTTTGCCACGTTCATTCTTGCATCTGCTTTCCTTGCACTCTGTATTTTGAAAATTTTGGTTTTTTCGTCACTTTGACCGCAACATATTATTATTTCTTTCTCACGTTTCAATATGCATTTCCTAGATTTTCCCTTGATTGAGAACCCATCATTACTCTTTTCTTGGATCATTAGGAACTTCACCAGATAGTTATTAGCTGCTTTATGAGTTATGTTTTACATTCCGAAAACAGAGATTCGTGTTCCATATTCCCTATTACTATAAAGATTTGTCAAATAAAGAGCCTCATCAAAACAAAATAAGAATTATCTGAATTCATCTTGCCATTTTTGTAATCTTGTAAAGCTAATCTTGTGCTCTTGGTGTTCTTGTGTTTGTAGGGGAAGCGCCTTTCCAGCTACAAGCATAGCAAGAGAGGAGAAATGCCTTTGGGATAAGAAGAAGAGGCTTGCCATATGTGGGGACTTTTGTGTTAGTCCGAATGTAGAGGGTGCAATAATTAGTGGCATGGCTGCAGCCTCAAAATTAAAGGAGATAGTCCTTAGCTGCTTATAGTGATATATATATATATATATATATATGGGTTTGGTTTAAATGGTTACAACAATATTTACCTATGGATGGTTACAATGGTTTAAGCCGTTAGATCTATATCCTACGGTGGTGATTAGTTTGGTGGCTGGCCAAAAATATTTAATGCTGACCAAAAAAATTTAATGCTATCACTATTTTTTTAAGTACCCATCCATGGTCACAAAAAAATTGTAACCATTGAGAAGTCTTCCATATATATATATATTGAAAAGATTTAGAGAAAAATAACAGTTGGTAGTAATTTTAAAATTTAATTTTTCTTGAAAAACTACCAATAGTTTTTTCTTTTAAATAACCGCAGCGAAAAACAATTAGGAGTATTATAAAAACTCATAATGACATATTAGATGTTTTTAGAATCATACTTCTTATTGATCCAAGACGACCAAGTGTATGACTCCAATCCCCAAAAAATCTTTCGGTCTATTCTTGTGTATAGTCACACAAGAGTGTAGTCTCTATATGCTATACAGAAATAGTTTCGGCACTAGATTCACAAAGAAAAAAAGAACAGAAAGATGATTGTTCACTTATCTTTATGGATATTTTCTCTCTTGAAAAATGGATAGAACTTCGCTATAGTTTCTGTCACATGTTTAAGGTGTCTAGAGACTCTTATTTATAGACAATAGGAAGAAAGACATAGGGGTGTCAATTCGTGTCGACGGGTCGGGTTCGTGTCGGGTTGAAGTCTAATATATACATAAATTATGTCAACCCGAACTCGACCCGTGACCCGTCGTGTAAGAAAACCATCAACACTAACCCGACCCACACCTAAAACGGGTTGACCCGAACCCGACCCGCACAACTCGCTTTGGTGAATAACATCCAACTCACAACCCGATTTTGACCCGTCAATCCGTTTTTGACCCGCCAACCCGCTATGACCCGCCAACCCGCTATGACCCGTATTTTTTTACTTATATTTTCTTTTTCTAAGCCTATTATTGTTTCATTTTAAAATAAATAAATTAGGGGTAATTTATAAATATAATTAATAACTTATAATCCCAAAACTTATATTGTACAAATTAAATATATATATAATAATAGTCATAAACAAATTAAATAAAAAATATTTTTATAATTTAATTATATATATATATATTTGTTGGCGGGTCAAACGGGTCAAGTTCGTGTCAAGCGGGTTAACCCGAACCCGACTCGTTTTTTAATTCGTGTCAGGCTGGTCGACCCGATCCCGACCCGCACCCTTTTTCTTCAACCCTAACCCGCAAAAAATCGTGTCGTGTTCGTGTCGTCGTGTCGTAACCTGAATTGCCACCCCTAGAAAGACACAAATGGGCAAGTTGAGGAGGAGCCATGCGCCTACTGCCATTATAGCTGTGCCGCGCAGCCCTAATTGCACTAGCCAAATTCGGTTAGTGCTAGGGAATTCCTCTTAGTGACCCGATTACCTCTTTTGTATAATTGATTATTTTTAATTGCCTTTTCTATAAGCAATTAGCTAATTATTATCTTGTCTGTTTTTCATTGATTTGTTAACATTTAATTTATCATAATTAGAATAAATATTTAATTATATCTAGGTTCATTGAATTAAATCAATAATGGGAATCACAATCAATCTATATATGGAATTAACTATATGGGAAAGATTAATTACTTTGTGATCAAGCTAATCAGTTCTATCCAGAATTTACCAAAACTGAAGCCAATTACCTCCCATTTATAGTGCTACATGCCCAGGCCCAGTAATTGGGCCAGAGATGTGGCCTTTCTAGCTGTCCAACCCAAGTTTGTCCAATTACCATTTAATTGGCCCAATCTAATAATAGTGTGACCATTAACATAAGTTAGCCCAGTAATCTTATGAGACATATACAGTTGGCTCCCAAATAATTAAACAGAGATGTTAATTATTTAATTTCAGGTCCATTCCTTTAAAGGACTAATTGCACTTCAATTATCCATGACTACATTTTTGGAGTAAAGACTTATGTCACAATAATTCTTTATTTAATACCCATTTGTATAATATTATAGAAATATAGTTATATGTTTCTTGGTTCTTACTAATTTATCTAATGATCATCAGTCAATATCTTTACTGATTAAATCAGTATTAATACACTTAGGCCTAAGATTTTTTATCAAGTGTCGAAATCCACTAAGAGATATTATTTCACCAAATTCTATATTACTAACTATAGTTATATAATTTAACAAATATATTTTACCAAACATCAGAGAATATTGACCTCAATTGATCTCACTCATTTGCAATTCAAATAAAGCCATATTTGAGAATACACAATTACAACTAACTCAAAATTAAGAGCAAAGTTAATCATTGCCTATAAAATTTTTTTCTATTGATATTGTCAATAGAATTTCATAATGATCCAATCCAGTGTAAGTTACATTACACCAGTTGACTTTAGTTTGACTAAGACAAGTTAAATTTTTCCAAAGTCTGCTGCAGCATAAATAAAGTACTCAACCTTATTTATATTGCTGCGAACCTCAATTAATTAATTATAAATACTTTGTACTTTGTCTTCTGTGAATCCAGATCATAATCACAAAGATACATATTAATACAATTAAATTGATATTTATTCAAATAACATTATGCATTACTATTTAATTGAATAATAATTCATTCATTAATATAAAATTGTTTTCAAAAAAACAACTGTTTTAACAAACTTCTCCCACTAATTCCAACAATATATTCTCGAATCACTTCATCTAAATATCTAATAATAAATTTGCTTTCCTGATAACAGTATACCTTACTTTAGATCGACTCTACCCAGAAAGAGTTTCAGAATTTGTAATGGCATGGCCATCTCACTAGAGTCTATGGATATCGAGTTCAATATGAACTAAGGAATAATGTATTCCTCCGCATTTGAGTTTTGTGTGTTTATTTTTCTAGGAGTTTTTGGCATGATTAGTCCCTGAATTTTTCGATAATTTGCAATGTATCCCTTGAACTTTTTTTTTGGCAATTAAGACCCTGAATTTAGGATTTTTGGCATGATTAGCCCCTGAGTTTTTCGTTGATTTGCAATGCATCCTCCGAACTTTTTTTTTGGTAATTAGGACCCTGAATTTAGGGTTTTTGGCATGATTAGCCCTTGAATTTTTCCCTGATTTGCAATATATCTCCTGAGTTATGTGCAAATTTTTTAAGGGCATAATGGTTATCTCATTTAATTTAGAGACAAAAATAACAAATGAGAGTTTGGAGGGGAAAAAATAGTTTTGAAATTCAAATTTTTAAACAATTAAAGAATAAATTGCAAATCAACGAAAAATTCAGGGGCTAATCATGCCAAAAACCCTAAATTCAGGGTCCTAATTGTAAAAAAAAAAAAATTCAGAAGACACATTGCAAAAAATTCTAAATTCGGGATTCTAATTACAAAAAAAAAAAAAAATTTCAGGGGATACATTGTAAATCATCGAAAAATTCAGAGACTAATCATGTCAAAAATCCTTTTTCTAGACGTGAAAAAGCACCATAAGCTCAAACAAGGCCAGATACAATGTATCTCAAAGAATTATTAGGTGCAAATGCTAATGACATTATGAGAAAAGATGACAGAGACTCCATTAATATACCAAAAAAGAGAGTTTTAACTGAAGAAGAAAATAGAAAACGGTAAAGGAACGTGTGCATTTTTGTTTTAGAGGCATAAAATTTAAAATGCATGAAAATATGCAAAGCAGTCTAAGTCTGTCTAAACAACAAAAATGAAGAAGTAATGTATTTTTTTTTTTTTTTAACAAAATATAGAAGCTCCGAGTTTTGAGCTCTAATTAAGATTTTCCAGTAATTCCTCGAACTAAAGAAATATTTTATTTCCTAATAAAATTTCAGAACTCCATCTATCCTTCGTAATGAGACTGAGACATGACTGAGTCCACGTGTCACAAACCCAAATGGGTCCCTGGATTTCATATCTGAGAGGCTAGCACGGAAGCGCTGGTGCAAACAGCTCCCATGTTGATAACGTTTCGCAATCATATCCAGATATCCGCCACAGAATGAGCGCCACGTGTCACGCCAGCAGCCACTTCTGTCCTATTGGCATTTTTATAATATTAGAGGGAAATAATAATAATAACAGGGGAGATACCAAACCAAGATCAGAAAATTAAAAGTTAAGGCAGCAAGAGCCAAACAAGTATAGCTAAGCTAGCAGAAATGGCAGCCTCAGTTATGGCATCAGTGAGCCTTAAACCAGCTCCTTTTAGCTTTCAGAAGTCTTCCGTGAGAGGCCTTCCTTCTCTCTCAAGATCTTCTACTTCCTTCAAAGTTGAGGCCAGTGGAGGCAAGAAAATCAAGACCGACAAGCCTTATGGTACGTACTCGGTACTACTACAATTGTGGTAAATAGTTTTGAATTGTAAAATTCTGATGTCATATTTATATATTATTTAATTTTTAACACGACCAATATTTGATGTTCTAAGACATCACTAATAGCATTTATTAATATCATAAATATTTGTTTTGCATACAAGTTATAATGTATGTGTCACTAATATTTATAGCAAAGATTATGTGATCTATGGGGATTACCTAATTGGTTTTTGTGCATGATGAAATCATGTTATTTATATATAGATATTTTTCAATTTTTTGATGATCAATTTAATTACAGGAATTAATGGTGGCATGGACTTGAGGGGTGGAGTTGATGCCTCCGGCAGGAAAGGGAAGGTTTGTCTAATTTAAAGTTATCTCTCTACCTTTTAAAACGGAACTAATCATTTATTTGGTAGAAAGAATTTATGTTAATTATTTCAAACATATAATATGATTCAGGGAAAGGGTGTGTACCAGTTCGTAGACAAATACGGTGCTAACGTCGACGGATACAGGTATAATTACATACTTTATTATTTTTGCTGTTTTTTTTTTTCTCCAATTAAGTATATTGGTTATTTTCCATCTTAGAAAGTTTGTATGAGCGGGAGTGGTTGATAAAATAATACCCTTCTATTCAATTTAGAGGAGTCTACAATAAAAACTTAATTCATGCTTGTACAATAATTTGACACCTAAAATAAACATGTTTTCTAGGGACTTTTTAACAAGTCATAACTAAGAAAAGTACACAAAACTACATAGAAATATATATATATATATATATATATATATATATATATGGTTGCCAATCCGGTAGGTATTTTTTTTTTTACCTACTGGATTGGTGCCCTATATGTATATGTATATGTATATGTATAAATATCATAGATAGAGAAATGAAATCTTAATTAAGTTGAAAAGTTCTTGTATAAATACCTCTTAGAACTATAATAACGAACTAGAGAATACTCCTAGTACTTGACGACTTGTAAATCAAATAGTCCGAGTTTACTGCACATACTTGGCTTGTATCTTTTTGTTTTGTCCTTCTACTCCCCTTAAATAGAAAATTTGGAATATAGGAAAAGCTTTTAATGTGCTTTATTTTATTTTTTTAATTTTTTTAACAATAACATAGGTCGTGGTGTGACACTATATCAACTTATATTTGACCCCACTTACAACATAGCTTGCATCATATACACACATTTATCAATTTAACTGAGCCTAAAAGTATATTACCAAAAAAAAAAAAAAAAAACTGAGCCTAAAAGTATGAAGTGTACCAAGTCCAATTATCAACGATTGAGAAATGGATTCGAGGTGTTTAACAACCCATGTAGCGAGTAATATAAAATTGTTATCCTAATACGAATGTCAATTTACCCTATTAAAGAAAAAGGAGTATTAATTTATAAATACTAACGATGTGTAAACATTGATATGCAGTCCAATCTTCAACACTAATGACTGGTCTCCAAGTGGTGATGTATATGTTGGTGGTAAGGAACTCCTCAGCATTTGATAACGCTCTTATTTCTGGAAAAGTAAAACTCTCATGGTTATTACCAGGAAATTTTGAGTTGTGGTACAAGAAAAGTACATACTATTTGGTTTTAACGTTATTTTACTACGATTGGTGTAATATTTGATAGGCTTCGAACATAAAAACCCATTACTAATATTACTTGCTACAAAAATAATCTTAAGATGTGATTATTTGAAACATGACATATTATATATAATTGCAGGTACAACTGGGTTGGCCATATGGGCTGTCACTCTAGCTGGGCTTCTTGCAGGAGGTGCCCTTCTTGTCTACAACACAAGCGCCTTGGCACAGTAGAAAGATGTAATTGTAATCTACTTGTTGATGTTGTAATTTTATGTGGTTATAGCCTCTCCAAGTAACTGTCCAGACAAGAATATTACCTCAGGATATACTCTCTCTATGCACCTTTACTTGTAAAATTTTCGCTTGCTTTTAATTAGTTATTGCCTTTCCTATTTCCTACTGCTAACAAAACTTAATCATCATTCATCGTGTTTTCAACTCAAACTTCTGAATTGAATGATGGGATTTATTCAAGCCAACACGTTGAGATATTTTCAACAACAAAAAAATTGAATATTTCCAAGCAAAATTTAAGTTAACGGTGTTAACATTGATGACTTTTAACATATTGTGATCGACTCATGGTGGGAAGAATAAGCCCTCTTTCACCAGTCCTATATTTATTATTTCGTAGTGACTACTCAGAACCCAAATTTTTAATTCATCAGCTTATCGAACGAAAATAAAAATCATAGAAGCAAACATTGTGCTATGAGACCAAAAACTAGTATGTGCTCAGAGTTTGATTCCGGCAGAAGTGGATGTTTGGAGTGCTTGACTAAGGACAAGCGAAGAAACCATAAGTAAAAGATAACCAAAGAAAGGTGATCATTTGTGCTGATTTTTGGCGTATGATAAAATGTCAATGCTTGTTTAGAAGTGAACAAAGAGAATAGCCTTTCCTTTTGCCGGAAAATATGTTGGTATATTGAGATATGGGAATGAATGGAATAGATATGCTCCTCACTTACGTTTCCTCTCTCTCTTTGAATGGAGCAAATACAGTAAATCAGGCAGAGGTGCAAAATGAAATTCCAGAAGCAAATGTGGAAAAATATAAGCCGACGACGAGTGAAAATATAACATCAAAACCCAAAAAACCCATTCTCCCCTCTTTCCATTGAATTTATATTGCTCACGGTCGATATTTTCTCATCTTTGCTAGTACTTCACATTTTCAATAAGCACTGATGTAATTCGATAGCTCCAAAAATTGAATGGAAGGCAAAGATGTAGATTTGCTAAACCTTTATTGTCGACCCATTTCGACATGTGTAAGACAGACTAACCTAACCACTGCTACTTTGGTTTTGCTCACTTTCAACCATTGTCCCTGTCTAATGCCTTAATCCGATGTAGGAAAAAATTGACACTAGTTTGTCTATTCTCATTGAATCTCTTCAAAAATATCTTCATCCTCTTGGACCAATGGTAAGTTCCTCGGTTGCAGAAAACCAGCTTGTCCAGTTCCTTCTATCATTTTGGACCGTACTATCTGCAAGTTACAAGAATTTCATCAAGTGTATACACAAATTATAACTGAACATGATAGCAAGTTAACACAACAACAAGGCAGAGGAGTATCTTGTACAAGGGTTTTGAGTTTTACACAGAAAGATAACAACCACTAAATAATACATTATCGGAAGAACAATCAAATTCCTCTTTTTTTTTTTTTTTTTTCCCATACTTCTTCATTTAAGCTTATTTTCCATCGAGGTACTTTTATCTGTAACACAAGTTAGAAAATGTAGGGGTTCCTACATTATAAGATTGAAAAATACCATTAATTATGAAAAGGTGTTATGATAACTTTTCACCCAAAAGATCCAGGGGAAAAAGATTTGTCGAAATATATAAGCTCGGTAAGTACATGACAACTTTCGTGTAAGAGATATTTCATGGTACTAACAAGAAGCGTTTCAATGAGTCATGTGAAGATAACAGTATAAATGAAGAGGGATACGAATAAGCTATATTAAGAATCTATATGATTATTATTAATTAGACCATTTTATGTTTATATAATTATGTTTTATTTAATTGTTAGGTTTCATTTAGTTTTGACTAACTAGTTTAATGTTTCCCTTTTATGTTTGTTTCTAGAAGATGTCAGTTTCCTAGTTTTGTCTAAGAGCTTTTCTATAAATAAGCTCTTCTATGTTCATTATTTTTACGACTTGATTAATGATATACAACTATTCAGATACTCTCTCTTTAATATTCTTCTTCTCTTCCTAAAGTTCTTCATCTCTTTTTCTAAATTCTTCTCTTCTTCTTCTTCAATTCTCTCTCTTCTGTCTCTCATATCTTCTAAATTCTCACTCTTGTTCTACATCATTTGGTATCACAGACTCGTTCAATTTCCTTAGACCGTATCGTTTCTCTGCCGAAATCTCTCCAATTTTTTCGTTGCTCTTAGTTTAGAATTTTTTTAGTTATTTTCGTCAAAAAAAAAAAAAAAAAAAAAAAAACAAGCTTGTTGCCCAAACTCCAAAGCAACAGGTTCCCCCCCCCCCCAAAAAAAAAAAAAAACAGCAAAGAGAAACGTGTTTATCTTCTCCACCACCCCCCATTGCTTCCACCACACCATCTCCACTACCCTCACTCCCATCACTTGTGGGCGCTACCCACTTCTACCAGCAACCTACCAGCAGCCACAAGCTTCTAATGCTGCCGCTGCTCGCATTACAGTCAACGCTGACATTGTCCCTGGTCGGTATCGCTGCTAGCCACCGACTTCCGCCCGATACCAATCTATAACTGGAGTTTCAGCCACTGTTTTGCGGGTTCCAACAATTACCAGACATTCAGATCCCGCACCCGTAAGTCAACACTTCCATCTTGAAGATTTTTGCACTTACACCCTTGTTTGGTAACAATTTTTACTTTTGAAGATTTTTCTTATGGTTTTATTAGTTGGAAAATTCATGAATGTTTTTTGATTCATTATAATTATTGAATATGAGTGTTCCAATTTATTCTTCATACTATTACCATAAACCATATAAGGATAATTGATATTATCATGATGACTATACTCTATATTATCCTCAACAATATCATAACCACTCTAGCTATTACACTGAGGAGATAAGACACGATGATAGGGTCATAAGAGACGTTCCTACCTATGATGGTACTTTAAACCATAATATCTTTTTAGCTTGGGTAAGTGCTCTTGAGGAATTCTTTGAGTATCATAATTTCGCTGATGATCAATGTATTTTTTATGCTAGTTGGAAATTAGTTGGACGTGCTAAAGTTTACTGGAAACTAGTACAACGCGAAATTGAACATTACTATCATCTGCCTATCACTTTGTGGGTTGAGATCAAAGAAAAATTGGAAAGGACATTCTTATATCAAACCAGTGTTAGTCATGTTCCAGAAACTGAAACTTATTATAACCAACCTGCGGTTGATCCTGTATTAGTTTGTAGCCTTCGCAAAAATATAGCCGACATGAAAATCGACTTAGCCAACATTAGCCAACTTTGCCAAGACTTAAGGGATGTTATTACCACTCCATGTAAGCCAGTTTGTAAAATTTTTGTTAAGGGAGAGAGCTAAATCTGTTGAGGAGGACGAGATAGTTGAAGGGGAAGAGGTGGTTAAATCTGTTGAGGAAGATAATTCTATTAAGGAACGAATGATTGAGTCCAATGAGAAAGATAACTCTAGTATTGCCGAAATCATTGTTACTGTCCCACCTTGTGATCCTAGTCCACATAAGTTTCCAATTCCTAAAGTTTCTCTTGGATCTAATGCACATTTATTTAATTTTTTTTCTAATATGACTATTAGATTAGTTTTTAATGAGATAGATAGATTTACTTACCGAGGTGTTCCAAGACCTCGTGTGTTCTCTCCTATATTTGTTATGCAGAGAAAGTAGTTTAATTGTGTTGTTTACAGATCTTACATTTTTATCAAGAATCAAGACTTCCAATTGAAGAATTTTCTTTGGCTCCGCTTGTTGCTTCATGGTTTACCAAAGTTTTAACTCGCCGGAGTCGAGTTCTAGAACCCCGGGAGAATGATGAGGAATATAAATAAGCTATATTAGGAATCTATATGGTTATTATTAATGAGACTATTTTAGGTTTATATAAATATGTTTTATTTAATTATTAGGTTTTATTTAGTTTTGAGTAACTAGTTTAATATTTCCTTTTTATGTTTATTTCTAGAAGATGTTAGTTTCCTAATTTTGTCTAAGAGCTTCTCTATAAATAAGCTCTTCTATGTTCATTATTTTTAAGACTTGATTACTGATACACAACTATTCGGATATTCTCTCTCTAATATTCTTCCTCCCTTCTTAAATTTCTTCCTCTCCTTTTCTAAATTCTTCTCTTCTTCTTCCTCAATTCTCTCTCTCTTCTTTCTCTCATCTCTTCTAAATTCTCACTCTTGTTCTATATCAATATCACATCAGATTCAAACTAAAAACCACCAAAAGAGTAGTATAAAGCATTTCACATCAGATTCAAACCAAAAACCACCAAAAGAATAATATAAAGTATATCCATACCTTTTCTATTTCATCAAGAACAAAAGGGTTCTCTCTCAAGTACTGCAATGCCCTGTCCCTCCCTTGTCCTAACCTTTAAGCAGAAAGGAAAAGAATAGCCCAGCAATAAGAGGCCTTATTTTTGTATCTTAACATATAACTAATTTCCAAGACTAACCCAAGTAAAAAAAAAAAAAAAAAAATTAAAAAAAAAAGAGAGAAAGTAAATAAGATGAACTTATGCTAACTTTTCATTCAAAAAAGTTAAAAGTCAAGAGTAGCAAAAGAATTAAGATCGTAATATGCTAATATTCTACGAATGGTAATATTATCATGAACTGACAAGTCAAAGCAGATAATTGTCATGGTCCAGACAAAAATAACTTGACTTTGGATGCTTACTTCTTTTACCAGATATCAAACCACTAGAAAGCAAGCTGCAAATAGAAATTCAAGGACAAACCTGTGGTCCCCATAGCTATACCAAGAGCCCTTCTTTGCTATAACCTCCATCATTTCAGCACAATCCAAAACACAACCCTGGAAGAGAAAACAGATTCCAATGGGATATGTTTTTTTACATTCTGCGGGCAAAACAGATCGTGTTCTGTTACTATACTTACCAGTTTACTTACTCCCTCTCCGAATATAATTTCAAATTCAGCCTGCTTGTATGGCCTTGAAACCTGTGAAAAGTACGACTTATATAAGGATATTTCTACAAATGAAAATACTACTTAAAAAAACAATGGTGGACAAACAATTAGAATAATAAATAGAAGTAGAAGCTTATAAAATATACTAAAATTCTCAGTCAAACTCTTTTGTAGTTGCAGCAGATCAATCTCTTCTCACTAATAGGCAGATATTAGAGCATGTCCACTAAACAAGGTAATGAATGACTGTAATCCATTTCAGTGAAATCATTCATCTAAAATAGTTTTACAGAGAAAAAAAATAAATAAATAAAAGGAACACTATCTAAGCAAGGTACACACTCATGGACTGAGGTACAACTATACCTTGCTCTTCTGTACTCTCACACGAACACGAACCCCAATCTCTTCATCTCCTTTAACCTAATCAATATAGATCCATGAGTAACGAACATTATAGGATACCACTAAGAAAACATGAAAAGAAAATGTATACAGATAAGCATGTTATGTCAAGAAGCTCTGCACAACCACACCAGAAAATAGAAAAAGTGCATGGGAAAGAAAAAGGGAGTTAGCTATAGTGCTTACAGATTTTATCTTCCCTGTAGAACGTATTTCAAGACGAACTGAGGCAAAGAACTTCAATGCAATTCCACCACTCGTCACTTCTGGATTCCCATAATATACACCAATCTTACAAAATCCAGAACCAAAGTCGTCAGTTTCTAAATTAAACTAATACATATGATCCAATGTGTACTTGACATCAATATACAAGAAAAAATAAATCCACAACTGAACTTATATGGACCCAGGCGATGTCATCAATAATAATGGCAATGATACCATAAATGATGCCATCAAAGAGATTATATAAAGTATAAATACTGGAAAAAAGTTACCTTATATCGTATTTGATTCAAAAATATAAGAGTACAGCCAGCTTTAGAAGCATTTCCTGACATTTTACGCAACGCTTGGCTCATCAGACGTGCTTGCAACCCCATTTGCTGCATACCAATCTCACCCTACAATAGACAAGACCAAAAGGACGGAATCAGAAGTTGGCAACCTCCACAAGTAAAAATGTAGAACCACAAAAGAAGCTCACTTCAATCTCTGCACGTGGAGTGAGAGCAGAGACAGAATCAACACAGATGAGATCTATGGCACCAGACCTGCACATACGATCTGCAACTGATATAGAGAAGATCAATTAGCACATCATGTCTGCAAATAAGAACTCTCATGCGTGACGAATATATATAAAGTATATATAAGACAGTTGAAAATGTAAACTAGTGTAATCTACAGCACCGGATATCCACAAATCAATCATGCAAGATAATATTGGTACAAGCACCAAAGTAGTAGTTGAATGCTGCCAGATCTTACTCTCAAGTGCCATTTCACCGTGATCAGGCTGACAGACAATTAGATTTTCAACGTCAACTCCCAGTGCTTTAGAATATGCTGGATCAAAAGCGTGCTCTGCATCAACCAGCATAGCATTTCCTCCTAGCTTCTGCCGAGATACCGTTTAAAAGCTCAATGCTTATCTCATTACAAAAAGATTTAGAGGGGTGCACCCAGATAATTGAAGTTTAAAAAAATTATACAAAATTTCAATTGAATTTGGTACCTGCACCTCTGCAATGGCATGGAGTGCTAAAGTGGTCTTTCCACTACTTTCTGGTCCAAAAATCTGAAAAACTAAGCAGAAGATAAAGAACCCATTTCTGGAAGATGCTACGAATTTAAAATCAAAATGCTAAACAAAGTTTTTAAAGATCATAAAATATGCCGAAGATTCACTGCTCCAGTCAATTGATAACTGATAACAGATATGAGATCAACAAGAGACAAATTATAGGATTGCTCATCGCTTAGAGTGCAATCATATAGCATGATTGCTCATTGCTTATAATGCAATTAAGTAGCATGCTAAATTTCCAGCCCAAAAAAAATAAAAAGGTAGTATTCTGTATTTATTAATAGCATACTTGCCAAGAGATGAGTTCCATTTTTTATTAAAAATATATCATTTGAACAACCAGAAATAAGAATTCATTAGTTGATGTTGAGGATATATTTGTACATTGGATGCTAATCAAAAGTAGAACCACGTGAAAAAAGAATGAACCTAAAAATTCAGAATGCATTGACTAGTCTAACTTGTTGAAACCACATCGTACACAGTGATACTACTGATGTGATGGTTTAAATGATTGATTAATACTGGTGGAACTCATCAGTGTACAACGTATTCTCATTGGAAATCTTTATAGTAGGCAACATAAGCTTCAAAACTCTAAAAAAAAACCATTGAACTTCTGTTTCTTAAATAATAAAAGTCATACACCAGACAGTCATCATATACTACGTAAGCTATTTCATGTTTAGATGCCAGTGGATATGTCATGTAATACGCCAGCATGAGTATTGATCAGTAAATAACAATCTCTTTATGTCCAGTGGAAGATAGAAAACACGATTCCAAACATTGAAGCATACTTCCAGATTGCTCGGCGTCTATGTAATTTCAGAAAATAAGAACAATTACAGCGAATTCCATACTGTAAGAAAAGGAAAACACACCAGAAAAACCTATCTATGAGGCACGTGCTGCAGGAAAGCATAGAGAGAAAATTGCTATATGAAAATATGCAGACAATTACCTCCACAATTCTTCCTCTCGGGAGGCCACCACCCAAGGCAAGGTCTAATGTCAAACAGCCACTGGGGAAAGTCTCACTGCAATGGAGAAAATGCAATATAATATATTTCCTTTAAAATCCTAAATGTAATTAGTGTAGGCATCACCAATGCTGCTTCCAGCCTCCAGGCATTTAACATATTTTAAAATAAATGCCAAAGAGGGCCATAAAAAGAGAGTGATATCAACAAAAGAAAATACATACACCAAAGCTCCACCAGCACTGCCTAATCTTGTGACACTTCCTTTTCCAAACGAGCTATTTATATCGTTCATTGCTGCTTCCAGTGCTTTTTGCTGACAGAGAATAATACAGACATTTGAGCTAATGTCTAGCAAGTCAACATGTATGCTACTTGGCATCCAAGAGAGGAAAAGAAGGCTCACAATAACACCCCAAGCAGCAAAACTAGTATTTTTAAAGCAATAAAACAAACAAACAAACAAATGAAAAAAGACTAACGAAAATCAGAGCACGTCTAAAAATATAAATAGAAACAAATCTGGATAAATATATGTAAAGAAATCAGCTCGTAACAATTAATGTAAGATTCTAGAGTATAGGGGTCATAAAAAATTGTGATTTCCTAATGATTACATATGTTTTGGTCCTTGACGAAGTGGGTTGGCTCAAGTAGTAAGAACACCCACTACTTAGGATTTCGGTCCTAGGTTCGAGTCATACCGAGAGTAGGCGTGAAAGCTTATAATCCCTAATAGGGTGGGATGGGGATGGGGTAGTAGTAGCTATTTTCCTTTAATTTGTAATAAGTGGAGGTCATTAGTTAAACCCCACTTTTAAGGAAAAAAAAAAAAGAACATATGTTTTGGTCCAGAAGTTGATAGAGGTTCAAAATGGAAACTTTGAAACTACCCACAGGCCATTGATTTAATAACAGTCATCTTGCATACAAAATGTACCGTCAACTACGGGCAATGTAATCACTGACAATATCTGCAGCAATCAGATAATCGAGGGATTGGATTTCTTTGTTATAATTTTTTCATATTGTTTTCCTTTCGATTGACCTCTTGCCCTCTAAGATCTGCATATACTAATCTTTCATTAATAATAGTAGCTTCCTAGTTTCCATTCTTTTATTAGAAAAGAAAATAAAAAGGTGAAGGAGAAATCCACTTATACAGGAAACATAGATAGACAATTTTAGAAAACTTAGTAATTGAAAATGTAAATGAGTAGAGAACAAATGAAAGTTAAATTCAATATCCAATCAGGTAGTCATCTGAGGATTTCAACTTTGGTATTTGAGTGGGAATCTTCTAAACCTACTTTTTCTTTCGTTGGATAACAATACTGTATTGAAAAGACTAATAAGATACAGTATAAGGACAAGAGAACAAACTGCCCTCTATCAGCAAAAAGTAAGCTTTCCTCTTTTATCCCTAATCTCACCATCCAAACCTTCAAAAGCTCCACTACTATTTGTCTAACCAAAAATAACTTGAATCCTTGAAAACAAGATATATCTTCTGATTCTCCATCATCATCCCCGTTGTTTGTGCGAGTGAAGAAAGCCTTGATCATTTATTTTTTTGCATTGTCAAACAGCTTTATTTCTGTGGTATTGGTTGTTGAAATGTCTAATTTTTAGCCATTCTACTGCTAATTTGGCTGCAAAGGAATTCTTATATCTGTATGACTAGTTTCAAGATGGAATCTTTTTTGCACCAGGTTTTCTCATGGGCATTTTCAGCTAAAGGGTTCAAGGATCTCCAGCTTTTATGATTTTTAAGAATTGGACGATTTTTTTTTTTTTTTGAGTTGATTCTCATTTTTGTTCAACTTGTTTCTTTTTTTGAAAAAAAAAAAATCAAAGTAAACACAATATCAAAATCTATTCATTATAGGAAGAGGGCAATGCAAAAAGCAAATAATTCACACTCTAAACTGTACTTTTAGCCATGTAACCGCTTTCAACCCCAACTTTTACTTCTTTTGATAAGTATCCCAGATTTCTCTGCTGTGATAACAGACCAAGGAAAGTTTCCTACTACAAGAAGCACATTCACATGCAAAGTCCTAACTCGGACACAATGATAAAAAGATTTAACTTCCTCTGCTACAATCCAAAACTTCATTCAAGAAAAAGCACCTTCAGCTAGGTGCAATTCACAAACATAGTAAGTACAACCAACAGATGCAGTTTCTTTCACCCAACTCGTTCAAATGGGCCGGCATTCAAGAATTTTAAGAAACCCACTAAGTTAACCGCCAAACCGATTGAAACTAACAAAGATATGCCAAGATCCTCCTCCTGAGATATCAAAACTCTACAACAAAAATGCACAAAAGTACAATAATAATATTTACAATCGCATGGCTTTTCTCAACCTATTACTCTCCTCTCCTAAGACCTAATTAACTTTCCGAGCAACAAACAAACAAAACTTCATTCATTCATATTGCCTTGTTCCATTTCTGGCCTAATAAATTTGGGCATATATATTGCATACTAATCCACAACAAAACCTAATTCAAAACAATTCAAACAAAATCAAAGCGGTTTCCAGAACAAACAGTGGTTCAATACAATGGAGAAGGAAAAAAAAAAAAAGAAATTTGCACACAAAACAGAGAAAGAAAAGCATTATGCCTAATAATGGTGAAGTAGAAAGAGAAAAGAGAGCATACGCGGTCGATGAAACGGGGGTCGAATTCGCCGGAGAGAGCGCCATTGATTTTGCCTTCGAACTCGCAACGAATTCTCCTCAGTGGTTTAATGGCGGTCAGGCGTGAAGAAGAAGAAGAAGAAGAAGAAGAAGAAGGAGGAGGGAAGAATCTGGTGGTGGTTGAAGTAAGAGTTGGTCTGAAATGAGGGCTTAGGTTTGGAAGAGGAAGCACCGATATTGACTCCATTACTACTCGATTCTTCTAAGAGGGAGAGGCATTCAATGAATGGAAGGAAGAAACTGTTAAAGTACTAGAAAGGAAAACCAGGCGCGAATTTGCCTTTTTCCCCTGCTCAACTACACTCTACACATTACACACATCATACATGTTCTAAAACATTGTCTTTTCTTATTTTTATTTTAATTATTAATTTGGGTCTTACAACGTTTACTATTGTTCATCTATTCCTGAATTCTACGGTGCTATGAGGCACTATTTTTGGCATCATCATATGCACAATGTGCAATTATAATCAATCAATTAGATACGTCTACGTTGTGTCGGGCACCAATATATATAGTCTGTAGCATTATTGCTACCCTAAATTTTATCCATTACTCTCAGTTTTTTTTTTTTTAAATAAACGATTACTCTAAGTTATATTAAAACTAAATTTGAATACTCCCAAGGGTGGTCAAAGTGGCAAGGAGCTTGAACTTAAGGCCTTCTCTCACTTAGGGAGGGTGAGGTCATGAGTTCGAGCCCCCACGTCGCCCTTGGGAGCCCAACCGAATGGAGAGGGTGAGGTCATGAGTTCGAGCCTCCACGTCGCCCTTGGGGTCCCAACCGAATGGAGGTGGCTCTGGGAAGTGACCCGCCACCGGGATCTCATCCGCCCTTTTTTATTATCAAAAAAAAAAAAACTAAATTTGAATTTCATATCACGCATATAAAGTTATTTAGATACCATATTCTTTAACAAATCCCGCTCCATTTGGAACCCAAATTTTAGAGAGAAAAAAAAAATTGTGAGCAAAAGGTCAAAAAAAAAAAAGAAAGAGAAATATTTTTCCTACAATTTTATATAATTTTATTTTAAAACTATTGGCTTTACTAATTAGTGTGTCCAAATTCTATATACTAAGAAAATAACATCAAATCTAATTTTTGTTTTTGGGTGCACAAATAGTCTCTAAAGTATCCACTCTGTGACAATTTGGTCATCAAAGTTTTAATTGCAGCAGTTAAGCCCACAAACTTTCTGATTTGTAGCAATTTAGTCCCTAGACTGTCTAAATTGCAAGCTTTAAATTCTTGACCAAAAATACACATAAAGAGCACATGGTGGCATCTGAAAGTGTATTTGAAATGTAAGTAAGGAATTTTATGCATAAAAATTTTCTACAAATTTGAAACTCCTAGAACACTAAAAAAGGTAAAGAATGTATCTTTTATTCTCTTCAAATCTTTTTGTTCGATTTATTTTCCTTTAAATATACTTTCAACTGCTACAATGTGCTCCTCACCTATGTTTTTGGTTAGAAATTTAACAATATGTTGCAATTTAGATAGTTTAGAAACTAAATTTGTTATAATCAGAAAGTTTAGGGGCTTAATTGCCACAATTGAAACTCTGATGACCAAATTACTACAAGTGTGATAGTTCAAGGATCATTTGTGCCATAAATTCTGTTTTTCTCATTTTTTATTTGAATCCAAATAAGAGAAAATGGAATCTCTTATATTTCCTTCCTTTTTCCTCCAAAAATCCAGGTTCCAAATAGAGCATAAAAGACTAGAGAAAAATAAAGAACATACAGTAAAAATCCTCGTCAATGATGATGATTGTCGTCGTTCAAACTAACTTGTTGCTCACCCCTCAACAATAAGACATTCATGGCGAAAACCCTCATTGTAGACGAGAATCGTGACCTTGTTCGGGAGCATAGGGAAAGAGCTATAGCTCTTTGATGAGATCCAAAAGGCATCGAAGGATGAGGGTAGGAAAAAAATCATGGATGACCAAATTCGAAACAGAACGGAGTCGGATCGGTAACATCTAGTTTTTTTAACCATATTCAAGTTTGTATTCGACGTTATTGAAAAGAAAATGTATATTTTTATAAATGAGCTATTACTTGTCCCATATTTCACCATGAATTTTAAAAATTGGTCAAAATTAATATTACACTTATTAATTTCGCCAATGGCCCTCAACTTACACTGTACTACTTTGACACCAAAATTTTCTAACTTTGATAATAGATTTTCCTGGACTATAATTTTCTTGCAATATTATCCTTATTGTAAATATAAATGTGGAACTTTAAAGTATAATACTAATTTTAGGGGTTAATATAAACAAAAAATCATAAATCGGAGATTGAAGTGAATTAATTAATTTTTTTTAGGCTAATTATCACATGAGGTCTGCAACTTTTGCTCAACCTATCGCTTCCTATTCATTTGTTTGTAGTTGTAGAATTTTTTTTTTTTTTTTTTTCGGGCTCAAGATTGTAGGACTACCCTAATCTTGCTGTTTTGTATGTTAAATCGCACGTGCTGCTCATATGAAGGATGAAGGATTACAAAGGTAATTGATTTTTTTAAAAAAAAAAATTTGGACACTTATACCTAAATTTTCAAAAATAATACTAAAAATACGACTTTTCTAAAAGATTATTTTTTCATATGACATTCAATGATATTATTCTAAATATTTTTGCTGTAAGAAACTAAAATTAGTTTCTTGGTTCTTAATAACCAAATTGGTTTCAGGTTTTCAGCAACCAAATTAGTTTCAAGTAATATTTTTCTTTAATTTCTAATAATAACCTTTGTTTTATGGTTTTCGGTAATCAAATTGGTTTTTTTGGGATCTAGTTATTGATTTCTCTATTTAATGATTACTAATTTCTCTAATTTCTATGAGGTTAATGGTTACTATATTTGGGCATAAGTGATGTGAGTGTCTCGTGCTAGCACGGTGGTCGTCCCGTGCTAACATGGTGACTAGCACTTTTAGAAATCAACTTGGTTTTTGGTTTCTAGGAAATAACGCAATTGGTTTATTGCAATCAAAATATTTAGAAAAATATTACTTAATATCGCGCGAAAAAATAGTTTTTTTTTTTAAAATTGTATTATTATTATTATTATTATTATTTAAAAAGTAGTGCTGGGTTTATCCTCCAAATTGTAGGGTTTAGCGGGAGGATTCATTCGGTACTGGAAAATATAATAGTAATAGTAATGGTTTATTGTAATAATAGTAATAGTAATGGTTTATTGTGAGATAAGAGTTTTGTGTTTCTATAGAATCATTCAACTGGACTTTGCAAAACCTTAATTGGTATCGATATATCCTTTTCGTTAATTTTGTGCAGCATGACTTGCATTTATATCTTGATTTCTTGTATTACTTCCAATTCTTCTTAGTGTGATTTCGTCGAGTTGTTGGTGTTATTGATAGTTCAACTCCAAAACTTGGTACACTCTTTCATGAATCAGAGTGTACAATTGCCAAGTCTTACTATCTTGGTTGCGGTGACTTCCGCAGGCAGGGGAATGGGGTGACATAGAAAGCGGTAACTCATTTGAATCTGCTGTTGATTTCGAACGGAGGATTTTTTTGGTGATAATTCTGGAAGAAGTCCAACGACAGATGGAATTTTAAAAAAAAAATAAATAAATAAATAAATAAGAGCTTGATAGACTTGGGAAGGGTCGGGATAGCTAATAGCTTTGGTTCAAAAGTGAATGCGGAGAGGAATTCGACTGCGTTGGACGGATTAGATGAAAGCTTTGACACATTGCAGGACGGAATGGGTTTGAAGTTAGAGAAAGCAGCCACGTGTGTTGAATTTGATCCTGCAGAAATATCACAAGAGGATTTACACTTGTCTTATAATTGCACCAAACTATTAATTTTCAAAGTATTTTGGAAAATACTATAATTTTGAATAACGTACATATTTTCCTATGTCACTTATACTACAGGAAGACACAAATTAGTAGGGGTGTCAATTCGTATCGACAGGTCGGGTTCGTGTCGGGTTGAAATCTAATATATACATAAATTATGTCAACCCGAACCCGACCCGTGACCCGTCGTGTCAGAAAACCATCAACACTAATCCGACCCGCACCTAAAACGGGTTGACCCGAACCCGACCCGCACAAACCGCTTTGGTGAATAACAACATCCAACCCACAACCCGATTTTGACCCGTCAATCCGTTTTTGACCCGCCAACCCGCTATGACCTGTATTTTTTTACTTATATTTTCTTTTTCTAAGGCTATTATTGTCTCATTTTAAAATAAATAAATTAGGGGTAATTTATAAATATAATTAATAACTTATAATTCCAAACACTTACATTGTACAAATTAAATATATCTATAATAATAGTCATAAACAAATTAAATAAAAAATATTTTTATAATTTAATTATATATATATTTGTTGGCGGGTCAAACGGGTCAAGTTCGTGTCAAGCGGGTTGACCCGAACCCGATCCGTTTTTTTATTCGTGTCAGGCTGGTCGACCCGAACCCGACCCGCACCCTTTTTCTTCAACCCTAACCCACAAAAAATCGTGTCGTGTTCGTGTCGTGTCGTCGTGTCGTAACCCGAATTGCCACCCCTACAAATTAGCAATTGGAGGAAGTTTGATGGATTTGGGCCAATGCTACTTATTCTAGCTTTGTTACAAGAATGACATATATTCCCATATTTGCTTGTTTTCTGCCCCTCTCCTTTTTTCTCTTCTCTAAGCAGTACGACTTTTTATATAGGATCTTGATCTAAGGAAGCCAGGAGTTCGTAGACCTCCCCAAAGGGCTGAGTTTAAAGTGCAAAAAGCATAACTTCATTTAATTTATCTGTCGTTTTGTCTCATTGTTTAGTGTGAACAGATACTTCTTGTCATGGAAAATAGTTTTCTGAATGCTAGTCTAGAAGTGGGGGGCTTTGATCATTGTATTTGTAGGTCACACCTAAAAGGCTTCTTAATTGTGAATTACTTTATGCATATGTATTCTGAATCTTGCTGGTATAATCTGAGTCCTTGATTCAATGTGTTAAAAAATTTTTGTCAAAAATAAAATTTAAACCATTTATATAAGAGGCAGCTCAGCTTGAACAAGGCAATGCTGGAGATGGTAATTTTTTTTTTTTTTAACCATCAATGATAACGGTGCTTGCCTTCTGTTTTGGATTGAGCAGTGTATTGGTGGTCAGTGATTCAGCGTAGTTAATTGCCGTTGTTTCTAAAGATCATAGAGAGGAACACAACGCATGATACTTGGTGCTTGCCTTCTGTTTTGGATTGAGCAGTGAATCAGTGCTGAGTTTACTTGATTGCCATTGTTTCTAGAGAAGATAGAGAGGCAAACAATGCAGAGTTTATTTTTTTCTCTCAAATTTAGCAGTTGTAATTCATTCATATTACAAGTCCTTAACTTGAATTTTGATATTATGAGGGTGGGGGACTGGGCATGTAAAAAGCTCAACTGACCTCCTCATCTCCTACGGTTAGAAATGTGGATGTATTTTCACACAACCTGTTAGCTCTATCTGTTAAGAAAAGTTATGAGCTGGTTATTCTATTCAATCATATTTCTCTTGTATTGGCAGTCATGTCTCAAATGTTGTTTTAGGTAGCCCTTTCTATTGGACTTAAATTGGTAATGCTGTCATGGGGCCAGTTTCATTTTACAAACCATGGTTGTAGTCTGTATCCTAGATCATGTTTTCTAGTTTTGTCCTGACAATGAATGTATTCTCTGTCGCAGAACGTGCGATTTCTTGCAAATTTCTCAACAGAGGCTGGAATCATTATCGAAAGGAGCCAGGTGAAATTGAATTGTTTCTTCAATGAACTTTTAACTTGATGAACTTGTGTTCAACGTGAATGTTCCATCATTTCATTCCTTTTTCATCTTGTAGACTGGCTGCTTTTCTGAGGGGTTTGGATTGTACCATCCTTACTCCGCAGAGCCCAAATATATGAAGGTTGAGGGAAAACTTTGTTACTGGGAACCCTCTAGGTCCCTTCAACTTCAGAAGCATCTCACTTTTTCCGAAACCTGTATGGAAGTTTTGCTTAGCTTGGATTGTGATTTTATTAGAAGGGCTTACATATGTGGCAATGACATTTTTTTTTGGCAAGTTAGTTTGGTGGCCACACTCGTGAAAAATAATGGCAAACTGAAACTTGATGTGGAAGGGAGGTTTTTATTTCTTATAATTTTAGCAATGGTCATAGAATAAATTTTATGAAATATGGTACTTTTGACACTAGCATTCCACTCATATTGCATAACGATACATGTCTCTCTAGTTATTGATAGTTACTGAGATACTAATGGCCTCCATGGAGAATTACATCAAAGTTGGTTTAAGGAAAAAGCTTTTCATCCTTACTGAAATTACCCCCAAAAAAAAAAGAAAAAAAAAGGAAAAATCGACGGCTGTGAGAATTTAATTATAGTGGGCTTTACTAACTTATATGAAAACTACGGAAGTTTCACAAGTAATGTTTTTATCCCATTTTAGATTCAACGTCTCATTAAAATTGTATTAGAGAATTTAGATTTAGATGAGTAATATTAATGTTATGTTTTTAATCTTAATTTAGAGTATTTAATGATGACCTAAACATGAGATCTACATAATACCCGCTGAGATACTTCTCCAAAAATGAGAGAATTATAATCCCCCCATCTCTTTCATTTTTCGTTCATTTTGTTTTTCATCAAAAAACCAGGTCCAACTAGAGCCATAAAGTCAAATGTTTTGACCTCCTTCCTTCTTCATTAACACACTACTTTTAATATTACAAAGTACAAACCTCAAAGAATACATAGTTACTCCAAGCAGGTGCCTTGAACATGTGCCATACCTTTCTCCAACTCACCAAGGCGGATCCATTTACAAGCATTACCTTATTTCGAATTCCGAGCACGAGCATGGCACATGCTAACAAAAACCCTTTCTTCAACTTACCAGGACTGGTCCATTTACAAGAATATCCCTTCGCATACCATTAAAAAAAAAAAAACGGTTGCTCAATATACACAAGAGGAATACAAAAATGCAATGAAATGAATCAAACAGAAAACTCTTTCGTCTCAATGCTCTGGTCGTATGGTGAAGTGAAGGTTGTTACGGTAGCAGCAGCTGATGATTCCGAAGTCAAAGTTGAACTATCCAGTTTGTCTGAGGCAGAGGGTAGATTATAAGACGACATCATATCGTTATACTTGGTTTGGGGCTTGGTAGTCTTCTGAGGGCCTCTTACTTTGAGATCCATGAAATCTGTTATCAAGCCAGGCTTTGTTATCTTACTGTCGTAAACTTCAATCTCACCGGTTAGCATCTTTACCACAGTTGACATTGAAGGCCTGAGCTTTGGAGCGTCTTGTGTGCAAAGAAGACCAACTTTCATAAACCTGCAAGCCTCCTCAGCATCAAAATCTCCGTTCAATGCCGTATCCACCAATCCGACCAACTCTCTGCGTTCATAGAGTTCCCAAGTCTACAACAACAGAACAACAGGTCTCTGTGTCAGTAATAGTTAAACGAAGGATTCCAATTAATCCATAACGAACATGAGTGAGAAATCATGCAACAGTCTGGTCCTCCATGAGAATTGTTGATTTCCTTTCCTTTTTTTCCACTTTTCATTCATAAACTGCCATATTGCCTCTCAACTATCTTGAGATATGCTATGATAAGAAATGGCTATGCAAAGCCAGTAATTTTTTGGCTTTACAGCATCCAGAGGCATAATAAATGAACAAAAGAATACGGCATTGGTTGCAAAACCAAATGACGATCGTATATTCATATTTGCCAGGCAGGTGGCGGTGGCCCTAAGGAATCAAATGTCAACTCTGGGAGCAAACCACAAATCTAACCACCCAATTTTAAACCGAAAAAGTACAAACTCCTCACTTATGAGCAGGGTCATCAAAGGATCATTGCACCACGTGAATACCGATGGAATTTATCCCCAGAATGCTAGTTCCTTGAGGAAACAATTTCAAAGCATTTAGGACAAATAAACTCTTTGCAATTTCAACATTCAAGAATAATTTTACAAGAAGGTCCTGTAATATGATTCCATGCGCTTGAAGTGAAAGAACAGTTCGGACCAATGATATGCTACTTGACTAGAGTCTTTGCAGACTAAGCATGTGCCTCAACAACACCTTAAGGCTCTGTTTGGAACATGGAAACTACAAGGAAAAAAAAAAAAATTGAGGGAAAGCCAAGTGAAAAAAAATGAAGAGGATTCTCACTAATTTTTATTTCCCTTGTTTGGTGGTTGGAAAAAATTATAGAGAAAAAAAAATACAAAGGTATAAATCAATAACTAGTATAAATTATATAGACTTCTTTCAAAAAATAAATAAATAAATAAATAAATTATATAGACAAAAAAAAAATAGCATTGAAAAAAAAAATCACAGAGATCAGGTCCCAGGCCCAGACCAAACCATTCTCTCGTGTGTGTAAATATATATAAATAGATAATATGTTATATACAATACAGTATACGGAAGAGTATAGAGACAGAGATAGAGAGAGGAACATCAGATGAAAGAGATAGAGAGAGAGATAGAGAGAGGAACATCAGATGAAAGAGATTGAAGGGAAAAATAAGAGAAAGCGATCTAAGAGAAAATGAGAGAACAGAGTGCATGGAAAAGAGAGAGAGAGATTGGATCATAATGAGAGAGGAGCGAGAAAGAGAGGGACTGTTACACAAGTTGAAGAAAATAGAGATAGAATGATCTCAGCAACATTCTTCAAAAAATTTTCCCTCGACTTTTCTTCAAAAATTTTTCCTTTGCCTTTTCTGGTTGCCAAACAACAGAAAACAGGATTCCTCTGCCTTTTTTTTTTTCATTTCCTTATTACTTTCCAGGTTCCAAACGGAGCCTAAAGAACATCGTCTTTAATAAGATTCTTCTTCTTAATAAGAACCAGCTGGTCCAAATCAAATTTATAATCTTCCAGCATCTATATAATTATTGACCCTATATGTCATTCCTTAGAACTTGAAAGAATGGTTTTCTTCCCTCTTAATCTACTTGGAGACCTCTTCAGAGGATGAAGTTGAAAAAAAAGAACCACAACTAGGGAAATAATAAGTTAACCACTTTAATCATAAACACAGATACATAATAAAAATCTGACTACATCAGTTCAAACACAATAAACGCTTACCCTCTCAAGAAGATACTGTTCTTCAACAGGGAGTCGTGTATTTGTGTTGCATCTTCCGCTGACTATTTCGACCAGGAGGACCCCAAAACTATAAATATCTGCTTTCCTTGTTAGTTGCCCTCTTATCGCATATTCTGGTGCCAAATAGCCTCTAAAATAGCAAAAAGTAAATATAAATATAAGATAGTATACATTTTACAATGAGAGAGAGATTGACAAATGAATTTCTTAGAGGACAGAGATAGTAATACAGACAAGTGAAAAACTCTCACAACTTACACATGAAATATGATAGTTGATAGCTCATCTGATAAAGAAAGAATGTATAGTTGATTCTTAGCAATTCAATACACTTAAGACTTTGTTTCTTAGATTTCTTAAAGAAAAAGGAAAAATCCCTCCACAAAGACTGTATTGTATGATTTATACCCCTTAATTCGTAAAGATAGCTAGAGAAAGTTGAAGCATAATTCAGTGATCTCAATTTCACTCAACCAAAAAGTGCAACAAAGGAGATCAAGATAGGTTTTGTAGTATACATGTGGAACATACATGACACCAAGTATGATATGTTGTGTGACCCACCCACGCAAGACAATGTACACCATGTTGCTAACGGTCATAATATATCTTTCAAGTATAATTATGTTACTTTGTTCTGTTTTTCATAACAAAAGATAAGGTGAAAAAGTAAAATAAAGTTGAAAAGGAAAACAGTAGCATTAGAACTTACATTGTTCCTGCCACACGTGTACTGACATGAGTCATATTTGACGGGATAAGTTTCGCTAGACCAAAATCAGAAATTTTTGGTGTCAGGTCTTTGTCAAGGAGAATATTGCTTGCTTTGATATCCCTATGAACAATATAAGGTCGTACTTCCTCATGAAGGAATGCCAGGCCACGTGCGACCCCAATGCAAATTCTAAACCGTGTTCGCCAGTCAAACTGGATATTACTGTTGTTGTGACCTCCACCTGGAATGAAATGGCCTTGGAGCATTCAGTTTCTGTTTCGTTATACAATATGAGTAACACAGCTCTTGAAAAAAGAAGCTACAAACAAAGTATGTTCCTAAAAAAAAAAAACAACACATTACTGCATCACCAACAGCTATAGACATATAAGAGCACATAACACATGCACACATGCTAAATAAATCAAATATTTCCTTCAAGAACAAAATTAAAAAGTACCAAGGAGAGTTTGGGCAAGACTATTATTCTCAAGGTAGTTGTAGACCAAAATTCTGTGATTTCCTTCAACACAACACCCATAGAGCTTAACTAAATTTTCATGCTCTATCTTTGAGATAACATCAATCTCTGTCAGAAACTCCTTCACCCCTTGTTTTGATTCAGCGGAAAGAACTTTTATAGCAGCAAGCTTCCCATCTTTAAGCCGTCCCTGTACATCAACAATTAATATGTCAAGGATGTCTCATTTGTGAAAAAAGAGAGATACAGAACAATGTAAAAGAGTAAATCTGTAGTTACCTTGTACACAGAACCAAAACCACCTTCCCCAATTTTATTGGCTGGACTAAATTCTTCGGTTGCGATTCTTATTTCTTTATAGGTGTAGAGCTTAACATCATGAATTCCAGAAACTTCTGTTAAAAGGAAGAAGGTATACGTTAGGAAACTTTTGTGTTACATCAAATCATGCAGTATTCTGTGCAAAGTATCTTATTTCAGGCATAAGACCTCATGTAACAATGGAAAACGTATATAACTCTACTTTCACTCATAAGAAAGAATGGTGCAGCTTACCATCTTCAACATCGAAACCATGATTTCTTGCATATTTCCCCCTCCTACTGAATAAGAAAGATATACAAGTCATAACTGAATGCTTCAGGCCCTTCCTGACTCAAGAGTCGATGAATTTTTCAAATGAAACGACTTCAATGACCTGCTAGAAATTAAGCTATTGTAAATGTACATCTTAGTCCAGAAGCATAATCAAATGTAGCTTCAATACCAAAGAATATGAGAAGCATTTGAATTACAAAAAGGTTGGACCATTAGTCCTGAAAATGCTCAATAATTTTGAAATATATATATATATTTTTTTTAATAAAGTGGGGCTTAACTAATGACCTCCACTTATTACAAATTAAAGAAAAATACCTAATACTACCCAATCCCCACCCCACCCCATTAGGGATAATTGGCTTTCACGCCTACCCCGGTGTGACTCGAACCTAGGACCGAGATCCTAAGTAGTGGATGCTCTTACCACTTGAGCTAACCCACTTCGTCATCAATAATTTTGAAACATGACCATAAGTCATAACAACCACGAAGAAATCCCCTTTTTAGAATGTAATCACTTGAGCCTCTGATCTTATGCAAGACCAGAAAAAATAATTAGGGGAAATAAAAAGAAGCAGAGGAGGAGAGAGAAGAAGAAGCAATGCATACACTAGGGGGTGCTTGTATAAAAAGATCATAGTAAATAAGGAAAACATCAAATTAGCGTGATCAATTTAGAAACTTACAGAAGTAGTAAGGCTCATTGGACCAGTTAGGCTCACATGTGATCTCATATTTTTCCCATTAAGAGAAACTAATTCTAGCAAGTTTAAATATGTAGCTTTTCAAAGGGTAGGATCAGTGTAGCAAAGTTAATTACTAGAAACTCCTTCAAAAGTAGCATTCATACGAAAGAAAAAAAATAAATAAATACCGCTGACGAAAGACCCTATGTGATGAAGCAGCAATGTGAAACAGCATTTTCAATGTCACTTCTTGTCTAGAAGGAAGATGAAAAGTATGCAGGTTTTAATTAAACTTGACCCTACCTTAGAAAAGTATGAAGCAAGAAATGGAAACTAGAGAAGAACCAACTCGGTAAATAAAACGAAAAGCTTCTAATCTTGAAGAAAAAACAGACCAGATGATCCATCTTATTCTCAGTTGAGGACATGGAAGATAGTATGGCTTGAAAGGGATCCACTAGGAAGAGCACAACATAGTATGAACATATTTCTAGAGCTTAGCAACCCAGATAAGCAGCTCAATTCGCTGATTTTGAAAACAAGCTAATTTGAAAGCTATATATAGCAGAAATTGAGCACCAACATCCTCAAAACAAGCCACTAATCCTTCCTAATAAGGTAATTGGGAGTCTTTCTCCGTCATATTTTAACTAAATTCACATTTGAATACATACCAACATGTAATACTTACAGAAAATTGAACAAAACAAACAGCAAACAAAACCCAAAAGAACAAAGAATCCAAACCCCAGAAACGGGTTCTGTAAAAACTCCGAATAAAAGAGAAAAAGAAGAAGACCCAGATGAGAAAATCACCTCAGATGCTCAGAAAAGAAGAAGAAGAAAGAGCCCCTTTGGCCGAGAAGAGAGAAACTTGGCAGATTTAGCAGTTGTTGAAAGGCGGCTGGATATGGGAAACAGGAAAGAGAAATGGGATCTTATTGTCAGTGAAGTGTGTGTGATATATATATTTGTATTGGAAAATATGACTATATAACTGTATATACACTTATTATATATATATACCATCAACAAAATTGCATTAGGCTTAGGCAACGCGTATGGATGATGTAGAGCCCGGTTTGAATGTTTCTCTCTCTTGACATCCGTACGAAATAGAGATGAGAATATAAGGATCGTGTTATTGACGAGCTTAGTCTGAGGAGAATTTGGGTTTGCTGCAGTTGAGCTTTGACATGGAATTTTATTTATTTTTTATGAAATTCCTCGACGCTGCTTCCCCACTTCCGCGCTTTCTTCTACCGGTCAACTTTGCCCGTTTCTTTCCCTTTTTATTATTATTTTTTTATTTGCCCGATTTGGTTGACACCTTTTTTGCTTCTTAATTTCGTGTTCACATTTTCTTTTTCCTTTCTAAAAACATTCGCACACTTGTTTTTTCGGTTTTTTTTTTAAAAACATTACAAGTGTGTTGGATGGCGTAACTTTGAAATTCTGCATGGTCCATTGTTGGACAAATCTCCAACTTACACCTATAATTTTTTTTGGGTAAATCACAAAAGAAAAAAAAAAAAAAAACTCTGAGGTTTTTGTATTTTGTAATTTAAATAACGAGGTTGGGACTTTACAAAATAATACTCTGAAATTAAGAATTTCTGAAAATTAATACCCTAAGTTTACTTTTTGAATAATTTTAACTGGTAAATGACAATAATATTCTCAAAATTAAGGAAAAAAAATAAGGACTAATGTAGTTTTAGTGGATAATATTATTGTTTTTTCGTTATTAAAATTGGTCAAAAAATCAGTCAAGTGTATTAATTTTTAAAAATTCTTAATTTCAAGGTATTATTTTGTGGAGTTCAAACTTCAGAATTTAAATTACATAATACTCAAACTTTAGAATAATTTTTTGCAGTTCACTCTAAATTTTTCGCAAGAAACCTCGATCACCAAGCTCTCTATGGTATTACAACACACACTTCACTTTGAAGTTTTTACCTCCCAGTTTTGCGTTTGTATAACACAAATTTTTTCTCTTCTTTTTTTATTTTCTTTATCTTTTAGTTGGATAAGAAAGACTCGAGCTCATGACTTTTTTTATTAAAAGGATGTATGTTTATCACTATGCATGTGACCACTAGATGTGGCAAAATGGGCAGGCTGGGGCCCAAAACGGGCTCGGGAGAAAGGACAGGACAGTCCAGCCCAAAAATTTAAAAATTGAACACAATCCCATGCCCAGAACGGGCTAATACAGGTCGACTCGTACCACCCCATTTTTGGCCCGCTTTAAAAAAATAAAAAAAGATTATTATATGTATAATTAGTTAAAAATATTAGAAATTTAAAAAGAAAATTTATGAAAAAATAAATAATATATTATTTTTTTTTCCTATTGATAAAAATTTAAAAATAATTAAATAAGTTATAAGTATATAAGTTGAATAGTTGATAAAAAAAAGTTTAAAACAAAAATCATAAGAAAATTATTTAAAATTAGATTGAAATTTGAAAGTGTGAAAAAAAGAATGAGAGAATGTGTATTGGAAAAAAAAAAATTATTTAAATTTATTTAAAAATATTTTTTAAAAAATAAAAAAATTATTTTTGACAAGCCGAGATATATAGGCTCAGCCTGACCCTACCCCTAGGGCCAGGCTTGCCCCATTCTGTTCCATGTAAGAGATAATGGCCCCGTTTGGTTCGCCTATTTGAATATGTGTATTTGAATGGAAATTGTGGAATGGGTTATAATTGGAATGGAAGACATTTGAATGGAAAAAATAGTGGAATGGGTTATAATTAGAATGGGAGTATTGGAATGGACCATTCAAAAACACCTCTCCCCCTCCATTCTCATCCAAGACACAAAACTCCATTCAAATAGTTGATGTGACTGATGAACCATTTGAATTGAAAAACTGAATTGTTGAAACAAACACTCATTCCAAAAGACCATTTGAATGGAAAATTTAGAGTTATTGAAACAAACACCTATTCAAATAGATTTTCCATTCCAATGGAATGGAATGGGTGAACCAAACGGCACCAATAATTATGAAATGAAATATATGAAAAAATCATTTTATGATTTGATTTTGATTTGATCAATAACTCAAATGAAATATTATAAGGCTCGTTTTGGGATTTTTTTTTTCCCTTAATAACATTAGACTTCAACACTAGAAACGCAATATGGCTACCAATTAGACTAATCCTCCAATCACATTTGGGACTGTTTTTAGGGTTATAACTTTAAAAGCTGTTAGTAAAAAATATGAGATGAAGATGTTTGGTCAATTTATGTTTTTAACTGAGTATATTTAAAGATCTATTATATGACCACTATTATAAGTAGAATTTAATAAATATGGTTTTACAAAGTTGATTTTGATGCGATTATACAAATATTCTAAAATATCCCCAATTAATAAGTTGTATTTTAAAATGAGTCATTTATCCAATTTTTCTACAACGTTTAGTTTAAAAATATGAATAATAAACTTATTTCTCTTTCAATGCATTTTAAATAATAAGTTAATTTAGTTTTTAAGTATGATTGCTTCTTACATTATTTTTCACTTAGTTATTTTGAAAATATGCTTGTAAATGCATGTGAAAACATCTTCTTCTTTATGAAAGCACAATATGTCACTTTTCATATAGTATATATAATTTATAATTTATTAAACACTTAAATACTGATTTTAAACAATATAATAATTTTTAATTTATTTTTCAAAATGCCTAGTTTTTTTAGCACAAGAAATGATTTCACCTTAAAATAGGAACCTTAGTTCCTTATTCACAGTGGGAGGCTCACCATAATGAATAATTTAGAATTCCGTTATTCTAGATTTTTTTTTTTCATTTACTAATTATAAAGGTGTGATATGAATTCTATGAGCCAAATAAAAATATAAAATTAAAAATTCATGATACTATATGAAAGAAATTAAAAATATGAAAGAAATTGAGGGGCCAGTAAAAAAAAAAAAAGAAAAAAGATATTTCACATTTAACTCATGGTCTTAATGAAGTTATAGTCTCTTTTTGAATACGTACGTTTCTTGATTTTCTTTAAAACTTCTCTCATGACGTGAGAACAATTTAATCATACTTTGAATATGAAATTTCAAAAATTATAGATTATGATGATAATGATAATTGTAATATTAAGAGCCGTGCAATAAGTCAAAAAGTCAATTCTACAGCTTAATATATTCTCTTCTTTTCTTTTTTTTTTTTTCAAAGGTCAAGGTTACATCTTATTCTATGGGGCTTTGATTGTCAAATTAGGTGACCAATCGTGTGCATTATCAACAATATTGGAGATTACCTTCTCCTACTACTTTTACTTTACGCTTTTATAATTCTAGTTAAACGCTTTTAGCCTTTCACTGTCCCCCATGAGATGAGACCATGACTACAGATTGCAATTATGTACGTGCCATTTACTTTGCCTAGTATAAGTGTATCTTTACTAGATGTGACATCTATATTCTAGTGTGACTTTGGGTCTGGGCTCATTCCAACGTACCTAACATGGCAAGCAACAATATAAAACTGTGGAATTATGGTCCGGTGTGGAAGATAATGGTTATGAATATTTTTTGACAACAGATTTTTATAATGAGCACCGCTCCAAATTTTTTTTTAATCTATAAGTATTATTTTGTCAAATTAAAATAAAATATATTTTTTATCACGAAGTTAGAGTCCAACATAAGCCATGTGACTGAATGTCAATCTTTTATCTCTAAGAGTAGGCTCCACTATTTTAAAAAGATGTGCCCATTTTCCAGTGATAAGAAGACAATTGGATCATAAAATCACGAGTCTATGATAAATAGCATTACTCAATTGAAGAGAGAGAACATTAAATAACATGTATTTATTATTATTATTATTTTTTCAACTACTCAAATCATGGTAGCCGTTAGATAATATGATCTAACGACTAAAAAAGAGAGCAATGCGTATCCATAAGAGCTCTAACCCCATTCAAGAATGTTCCGTAAAACTCTACGAGCAGGTCGCCACTACTGGGCGGTGGAGTGAGTCACCTGAACCCCATCTGAACAATTAGCAAGAATGACACCTTAGGGCCTGAGACAGAGGCATTGGGCTGACATGGGTCTCCATCACATTTAAGACTCCCAAAGGGAGCCACCTAGATTCCAACCCATGGGCTGGCAGGGGTCTCCTTCATATTTAAGACTCCTAAAGGGAACCACCCATATTCGAACCCACGACCTCTAGTACCTAGAATAACAACGCTGCCACTATGCTACATGCTGAGTGGTGGATCCGAGCTAGCTAATGAATCATTAAATAAATATACATATGAGCACAATTAAGTTCGTTTAATTTCAATACCCTCTAGGATACTAGTAGAAATTGCTACACAGATAGTGATAATTGGAACTTCGTTAAGATTTCTAATAAATTGTGTCGTTTAATTTATAACTTTCTCTAGAAAATTATATGAGGAAAGGTATAATTTCCAGCCATTTGAAATCTTGGAGATATAAGTTTGTTATTTAGTATGATAACGAGCCTTTTTCTTTTTCTTTTTTTTTCGAGAGAGAAGTAAAATGGGGTGCTTTTTTCGATTGAAGTAATATAGGGTGCTTACTTGGTAAATCCCTTCAAAAAGAGAGAGAAATGAAAATAATATGGCTGTTTTTTTTAAAAAGAAAAATAACAATGTGGTAGTAATTCATAATAAATGAGTTCAACCAAAATAAATATATAGTAACTCATAAATGAATCTTATCTAAAAACAGTTATAAGTGAAAACTAAAAATGAGTATAATAATAGAAAGATAGGATTTATGGCATAAATGGTCCCTGGCCATCCAACATGTGGCAATTTGGTCATCAAAAATTTGATTGTGACAATTAAATCTTTGAATTTTTTAATTTATAGTAATTTAGTCTTTAAATTGTCTAAATTATAACTTATTGTTAAATTTATAACAAAAAACACACTTGAATAACACATTGTAATATCTGAAAGTGTATTTAAAAAGAATAAACAAAAAGATTTGGAGAAAAAAAAAATGTATTTTTCACATTTTTTTTAGAACTCTTAGAGCTATAAATTTAAAGAAATTTTTTTTATGATTGCTTATTTTTATGCTTAAAATTCTTAAATTATTTTTTAAATACACTTTTAGATCACATGCTCGTCACGTATGTTTTTTTATCAAAAATTTAGTATCAGGCTATAATTTAGACAGTTGAGGGACCAAATTTCTACGAATAAGAAAATTTAAAGACTTAATTATTACAATTTTTGAGTCAAATTGACACATGTTGGATAATTCAGTGACCATTTGTGCCATTAACCCAGAAAGAAAAGTATAAAGCAACTTGGGTGTCGCTTGGGGAGAGAGCCCCTTCTTCTGTCTCTCTGTACTTTCCCCTCCTTCTGCCTAAAACCCTAAGCCCCTTTTCCTTCCCAAATCCCCATCTCTCTCCCGATTCGGGTCAAATTCAAGCTTCGCGTGACTCAGAATTTCTACTTGAATGGCTGCAAGTCGTGAAACTTCGTCGATCAGCAACTCGGCCAACTCGGCGCCTCCGCCATTTTTGAGCAAAACCTATGACATGGTGGATGACCCGTCCACCGACTCAATCGTCTCGTGGAGTAGTCAAAACAACAGCTTTGTCGTCTGGGACGCACCACAGTTCGCGAGGGACCTCTTGCCCAAGTATTTCAAGCACAATAACTTCTCAAGCTTCGTCAGGCAGTTGAATACTTATGTGGGTATCGCTTCTTTTTTCTCTTCTTGGATTCAGTTCTATTAGCGATTCGATTGTTGTTTTTCTTTTGGGTTTTTCCTGAAATCTTTGATCAATGGAGGTCGGTTGGGTTTTCCCATTTCTTTGGATCTTGGAACAGATAGAATTGGGGTTTATGAAAGAGGGTTTTGGCGGTTTAACTTTAAACTAGGATCTTATAATTTTAATTTTTGTTTCCGGAGAAGTTACAATTTGATGTTTTGACTATATTGTGATTGATTGTCTAGGATTAAGGCGATTGTGATTTGAGTTGAGATAACATAGCCGTGCTAAATAAGAAACATATATAGTAGCTTGTTGGTTTTCCTGTTCTTGTATCAGTTCTCTAGATAATATTTGTAGGTTTGCTGAAATTTGTCTCTTAATGGTGGCAGACAATTTGGCATTATCAAGCCAACAATTTGATCTTTTTTGCACATCTAACTGGGTTGAAACTTTTGCTTCTTGTTAAAGATATTTATCGTTGGAGGATGCGCTTTTATTTGACTTGATACAAATTTTTTATAATCAAGGTTGTCTCGACTCTTACAGATGACAGCTTCCAAGTAAGGATCCAGTTTTGGTAAATTTTCATTTCGATCATTATTTAAAAAATACCAAGACGCATTGTTGTGTTGCATGGGTGTCTACACCACAGTCCAGAGGTTTGTTTCTTTCCTCTTTTCTCACTTCACAAGAATTTGGTTGGTACTTTTCCTCCTTTGGTCAAGTGTTCCTATGAGTGAAGCACAAAACTTTGCATTTGACTTAGCAGACGAATTTTGTGAACTCAAGAATTAGTAGACCAAGTCCAACAAGCAATTTACTTTATCCAATTCAAGGTCAGGGATAGGAAAATTTTACCACTTTTTATCTATAAACCAAGCTGATAAGACTTCATTGCAATTCAAGAACTCTGCATATCTCACTGAAGCCTGGGATCTTGAATTCATTGTTTACCTTAATAACTTTTTATTTGTTTATCTTTTTTCCTTGTGAAGTTTGTTATGGGAAAGGCTCTTAATGAAATAGTATACATTAAATATTGTTATGCTGACATGGTACGACAATATGTTTGGCTAGTTTTAGTATGAGCTTTCAATTTATAAGTTTTGTTATCCTTTTATTTTATTGTTTTCAATAATTGGGTAGCAGTATGAATCCAAGGCACAAAGTTAGTTGTATCCTTGAGCTTAATTATTCTCTCATTAGGTTTTTCTTGTTCTTTGCTCCTTAAAACGGAACTTTACTCTTTTCAAATTGTGGAGGATTTACATATACACACATATAAGAAACAAGAAATATTATTAGAACAAGAAAAGGTACATAGACAAGAAGTCCCATCAAGGGAAGAAAAAGACTAAACAGATCATTTTAAAACAAATGGTTGAGGATATTTGGTCATTAAATGGACTTTAAGGATCTCTTTACATTTATACACTGTATTGATGTAGATATAAAGCTCACTAGTTTTCCATTTCAAGTCCAATTTCTATTTATAGAAACCTAGTCGTTTACATGTGGTTGTAACTCTCTTTTTTATTTTAATCTTGGTGAGCAATGAGCTTCTGAGATACTGTCCTGGAATTATTCTTTTAAGTATATTGTGATGTAATTCGACTCTAGAAATCACGCCTGTCGAATCCTACACGCATAAAGTCAGACTAATTGAAAGGTCTTCCTTTCTTCATGAGAAACTTATAATAATTTTTGGCTGTGTTGGTATTAGTTGGAAGGTGTTGGTACCTCCTATCTCTTTGAGGATTATAATATTTTGGTGCTTCTATTTGTATCTTAAAGTTATATGAATGACTGCATCTGGGAAGTCTCCTTATTATCTTCTTAATTGAATTTATACAAACAATTGAACTTGGATGTTCTGCGCTTTATTCTTGAGAATATTTTTACAGCTTTATCTGCAACTTTGAACTTGTATATAGGGGGTTGTACTTCTGGTAGTATTTGCACGTGTATCTCTGATTTGAGTTTATGTGAATTACTTGTGAGTTCTTCATTTTTCTCTTTTATTAGGAAGTGAGTGAAAATCAATTGATGTAAAGAATGCATTTAGGAGTTTCCTTTGTTATATTTTGATAGTATTATACTACTTTTGGGCCTTCATCTCTATGTTTGAATTTTCAGCATCTTCTTTTTAATTTTTTAACAGTGTTATAAGATACTGCATCTTTATCTGACTTAAAAATTACATGAATTTTATTTTAAAGAGGCTTTTCTCTTTGGGTGATTTTTCTTCTTTTTGAAAAGAGAATTGGATTAGTCTATTGTTAACTTACAATATATGCTGTTTGACTAGTTTAGCCGTCCATTCTTAGCATGTAGTTTGATTAACGTTTGAATATCATCTGGAGCTATAATATTCAAAAATAACTATGAGATACAATCCAGGTGTTTGAGACCATGCCAGGTATACTTTTTATGATCAGCTCCGCTGATATGTTGCTTATTGCTTCTTTATATTCCTATACCCTGCCTCAGCATGGATGCACTTGTGAAAAGTTTTGTATAATTGGCATGGTGTCATGGATGCTGAGACAAATGACTGCTGAGACGATTGCTATTATTTTTGTGTGACGCCTTGATGTAAAATTTTCGCGGGAGGTTTTCTAGTTTGGTATTCTTTTACTTAAGGAATAAAATAATGACCTGTTTTGGGTGTTGATCTCACTAAAATAATGAACTTTTTTGCACCAATCTTCAATAGTATCCAAAACCTTGTAATTAGCTTATACTCAAATTCTATTAGAAGTTGTTAATGAACTGATTCTAGTGTTCCAAGCTAGAATATTGTTTCATAAGTTGTAATTAATGAACAAGCAAACTGCAAATTAGAAGTTACAAAATGAAGAAGTATATTTTGTTCCATTACAAGTTTCCATACTTGTTACAAGTTGGTAAAGTACCGAAACTTTGATTTTGGTACCACGGATAGACTTTACCACTGTTTATCCTCTCTGTTACTGTTGTTTGTTAATATCCGTGTTGGTTGTACTGCAAAGAGTTAAGTTTTACTTAAATAAAGGAAGTACACGATACAAGAAAAGTCCCTCTTTGATTCATTTGGCTGTTAGAGGTTGGAGATAGTGATGATTGTGGTCATAATGCTGTGCTGGTTGCAGGATCGGGGTTGTATAAGAGTTGGCAGTAAATTTATGAAAATTATGATAGTTTGTTTGCCTGAAGATGACAGTAAATCCTCTTTCCATTTCAGGGCTTTAAGAAGGTTGACCCAGACCGATGGGAATTTGCTAACGAGGGATTTCTAAGAGGTCAAAAGCATATTTTGAAGAGTATTAGCAGGAGGAAATCAACTCATACACATCAACAATCACAAGCTCCAAGCTCTCAGGCTGGAGCATGTGTGGAACTTGGAAATTTTGGGATGGAGGAGGAGGTTGAAAGACTTAAGCGGGACAAGAATGTTCTTATGCAGGAACTTGTTAGGTTGAGGCAGCAGCAGCAAACTACAGATCACCAATTGCAAAATGTAGGTCAACGGGTGCAGGTGATGGAGCAGCGGCAGCAGCAAATGATGTCATTTCTTGCAAAGGCTATGCATAGACCTGGCTTGTTAGCGCAGTTAGTACAGAAGCAAAATGAAAGTAACAGGCACATTACTGGAGGCAATAAGAAGAGGAGACTCCCAAGACAAGAAGAAGAAAATTCAGCTAGTGACCATTGGATTCATGCTCCTGATGGACAAATTGTGAAATATCAGCCTTCAATGAATGAGGCAGCAAAAGCAATGCTTCGGCAGATTTTGAAGATGAACACATCTCCTAGGCGGGAACCCTCGATGAACAATCCTGATATTTTCCTGATTGACAATGTTCCTTCTTCCAATGCATTGGATACTGGGAATATAGATACCTATAGTAGGATTTCTGAAGTTCCCTTTTCGGAGGTTCCACAAAATTTTGCACAACTGGACCCTGGATTTCCAGTCAGTACTCCATCTAAGTCCGTTTCTGAAATCCGGTCTTCACATGATGTGGTTAGCAATTGTGTGGAGGTAGCTCGATTGTCAGAAGTTAATGTGCACAGTTATCAGGAGGACAAGGCTTTACCTGACTTCATTACATTGCTAGGAACTCAGCCGCAAAGCACTGAAGAACACTCTGATGTGAACTCTGGAACTACTAATGCGGAAAGCCCAGATATGTCAGCTGCTTTAGATGGGACAATGCTTATAGAAACTGATGCGTTTTCTTCTGATTCTCGTGATGGGGAGATATTGTCGGATGGAGTTCCTAAGCTTCCGGGAATTAATGATTCTTTCTGGGAACAATTTTTTACAGGAAGCCCACTCTCTGGGGATATGGACGAAATTAATACTAGTTCTGTGGATTGTGAAATGACGCAGGATCAGGACTTTCTAGTGGGGAAGGAGGATGGATGGGACCATACACGACACATGACTCATCTCACTGAAGGGATGGGGCTTTTGGCATCAGAATGCAGAAGGGGTTGATCCTTCTCATTGCAATTGTATATACATCTTTCTTGCCATCTAGAGGTAAAATTACGCCCTAGCTTATTATATGAAAGTTAACCATCAACATCAATTTTGATAGCCAATTTTATAGGGCCTTTCTTTTTCTAGGCCGTGAATTTCTTGTCCTTGAGCTTGCCTTTGTACTTTTTTCCCCAATAATTTAATATAAGTTAATGTTAACTATATAACACAAAAAAAAAAAAAAAAAATCTGTAGTTGAATTTAGCCCATGTTTAGAGTAAATCCTTGTGCACTCAAGATCCCAAATTTTGTTGACTTTGATGGGCCATTTTCACCTGCTAGTTTTTCCTCTTTATTCAAATCGACATAATAGCACATATATTGATACTTGCTAATTGCACGTCCCCTTTGATACCCAGAACACCTGATGAGCCTAACAAAATATCAGAGCTTTCAATTTTGAGATGGATTTGACATCAATTTTGCTTTTCAGGCTCCACTATATGTATACCCGACTTTGTCAAAGAATTTTCCTTGTTTATTTACCTGAATTCTGAGCTCTCTATGTGCCCATGATTCAATTGTGCAACCATATTACTCTTGAGTTCCAATTTTGTACCCTTAAATGCTCCTTGCAGAGGTTGATATAGGGCAGTGCTGCTGAGCATGCAACCTTTTCTTCAAAGAGAATGCCCAGTTATGCTTGAAGTTTTAATAGAACTCTTTCTTATACTTGTCTGTATTGCTGATATTGCTTTCTCCGTTTTTACGCAACAGTTGTTTTAAGGATGTGAGGCTTGTTATTACTGTGAAATATGCATTTCCTTTCTGGGGGGCAGAAATGATAAGGGCTATGGTGTCCAGCCTCTAATAAAAGCTGGAATCTCTTCTCTAGCCAAATAAATTGTGCTTTATATTTGTCATTTTTTTCCAATGAAATTTTTGAGAGTGAAGTAGATAATGGCTTGAGTGGCCATCTATGAATTTTGGCCAGAAACTTTGTCCGGAAACCAAAGATCATGCAGTCTTGCAATAGTGCTCAAATCGAAATTAAAATCCAAGTGCGCAATTGCTTTACGCAAGGTTTCCTTGTGTTGTTATTATACCCATGTATTTACATATGTATTGTGTTTTCGGTACCGAGTTGGGGAAAGCTTATGTGGTAATGAGTGTTTATGAACACTAGATTATAATTAAAGTGGAAAAAAAAAGTCGCATTGGTAGGTGGTTTTAAAATTAGGGTGTCATTTCTCCTTATCTTAACATGGAGTTTCAAATTTTGACAATTATCACTTGGGAATGAAATCTTCCCACGGGTCAGAATTGGCACCTTTTGACCTTTCCTTACATGACCTTTCCCACGGATCATTACACTTTACTAAAATGAAAAGAAAAGCTCCGAATATACCCAAAAGAGGTAATTTGCTAAAGTTAATTAGAGCTCAACAACTTAGGCATATACCTATGGACGAATGGTGGCAAAATGGGCTGGTGGGTCGGGCAATGCGGGTCTGGAGGTTCAGAAAATTTAAATAGGAGCCTAGCCCAGCTCGTAAGCCCACCTGGCTCCTAGGCAGGCCTGCCAGTACTTGGCTCGTTTTCAAAAAGATGAGAGTCCATCCCAGCTCGTAGACCCACCTGTCTTCTAGGCGCGTCGCCCGTACTTGGCAAATATAAACGTGTTCATATTGTACAAGATTATTACTTAAAAAATTTTAAAATAAAAATTATAAAAATAAATAACATGTTATTTAACTTAACTTGTATTGATAAAAATTCAAAAATAAGTATATAAGTTGATTGAAAAAAGTTAAAAAGAAAGATCTTAAGAAAATTATTTAGAATTATAATGAAAATATGAAAAAAAGTAAACAAATAAATCAATTTGGAATTTAATTTTGTTGATTTAATTTTTGACTACTTTACTAAGAAAAACTCATTTGGATCAAACTTTAGTAAGGAAAACCTTACAAGTCACTGAAAATTTCAGCTAATTCTTTATTGAGAATAGTATGTTCATTTTACTTGGCTGCATGTTTCTAATCTTTAAGATATATTAGCGTCTCAACCATTTCATAGGTCAACGAAGTCCTTCGCTCTTCTACTATCCTCCTAATGGTGCTAAAAACAGACTATAAAGAAACCATAAACACTGGAATAGTTAACATGTTATGCGCTAATTGTGCAAGCACCGAGAATCTTGATTGATGCATTTGTCACTATTCAAAACTTTGAAGTTCTCATCTTCAGGGTCGATGTCAAAATCTAACTCAATATATTGGTTAAGCTAAGAGGATTGCAGTAGATTCATTGTTAGTAATGATTGACTTGGATTTGATGATGATAATGAGCCACACTCATGCACTTGAGAAGATAATAAATATATTACTAATTTAATTAATTTGAGTTAGAATGATAATAAACGTATTACTAAATTAATTAATTTAAGTTAGAATGATAATAAACATTGTAAATATTAACAAAATAATTGAAATTAAAAAAATAAGTATGATATTGAATTTGAGATATTTGAAAAATTGAAATTATACTTTGAATTGAGACCTGAGTTTTGAGAGGTAAGATACTTGAACAATGGAAGCTTTTTTGATTTTAAAAGAGTTAGAGATTAAAGAATATAATTATTTTATAATTAAGAAATTAGAGAATACAATTATAAATTATAATTTGGTAATTAGATAATATAATTAGAAAGAAAAGAGAAATTTGAGAATATAATTGGAGAGATTGAGAATGAGAGAATAAGAGAGTATTAGGTTGAAAGTGTGAAAATAAAATAAGTGATAGGAGAGGGTATTTATGGGAATAGAAACTAGAAAGGTTTTTTTTATTTTTCCTTTAAATAAAATAAAATAATTTGGAGGTGGAGAATATGCAGTCCTCCAACAGCTCCAAATCCCTAAACTTTAAGAGCTGTTGGTATTGATTTAAATCTAGGCCCAATTTTGTGCCGTAAAAGAACAAAAAAAAAAAAAAAGGTAATGTACATGCCCAGCCCGACTACAAATGTTCCCATCGGTTAAGCTACTAATAAAATTCTATTTTGTTTTTTACTTTTTTTTATGAAATGTATTTCTTACTTTTTGCCAACTACAAAAATATGATAAAGTCTACTTTGTAGTAAAAGAGGATAATTATATTTTAATAAATTGCATTTGAATTGTTTGTTCAATTTACACATTTTATTTTGGTTATCAAGCACCAATTGACCACTGAGTTTATGAAAAATACTCTTTAAACTACAATTTTTTTAAGTAATATAAATTTGAAGATTATTTACATATCAAAATTAATAATTAAATAAACATTTAAAACAATATATAGGTCTTTTTGTATATTTTAATTATTTTAAATTTAATTAATTTTTTTTACATATATACTTTAAAGTTTAGAATAGTATCTTGGTAAATGGTCACCAATTAACTCAAAAGTATATATTTGCCACAAATTTTAAATTTGAAGATGAATGAATGATAATAACCAAAAAGTAGAGGGATAGGCTATAGTGGAACCCTCTATTTTAGTCATATGTGAGACCGTTTCTTCCTAGCCATTAGATTAGTATCCAATAGTCCAGATCTTGTATTGGGCGAAAACTTATTGTGCACTATTAACATCTTAATATTTTATCCCATTTTAACATTTTAACATGGTCTCTTTGGACATTTAACACCCTATGCCTTATGAGCCGTCATCTCTCTCTAGTAACCCTTCATTTGAAAAAAAAAAGGAGAAAAATCTTGGAAGATCGACTAATATAGATGCTTCTCTACTCTTCTTTGTCTTTGTCGTCATTGTGCATAAGGCCTGAAGTTGTAGAGAGAAGAGGAATATGTTAAGTCCATAAAAATAGAGTTATCTAGTACTATTTTGCCTTAAGTTTTGTCATGTTCTTGTTTATATTAAGTTGTTTCAATTGTTTTTCTTGTTGTTTTAATGTTTTGTTTGTTTGTGTTGATAGAAGAATAAAACAAGAGTGTTTGATATGAATTAAGATGAATCTGTGCCTTATAAATGGGCATTTCAAACTATTAAGATCGAAGTTGAATTTGATATCGTCGTAACGCAATAAAAATGAGGCAAATCAGAGCTAAAACGAAGAAATGGCGCACCCAAGAAGTTGCGGCGCCAGTCCAGCAGAAAAGTGGTGCGGTAGTGCCAACTCTCATGAAGTTTTGGTACCACAGTGCCAAAAATGGTACTGCAGTGCCACCCTTTGCATCCTATGTCAATAATAGACGGCTAAGATCAACTTTTTGACGATCTAGGGGTCCAAATTCAGCCTACCTTAAGTTCGCAAGAGCTACCTATTTAAAACCCTAAAAAGAGGCATGTTGGGATAGAGAGAAAGAGAGTGTGACAGCCATGGAAGGAGAGAAAGAAGAAGATGAAGACATGCTCCAACCTACTCTATTTTTTGATTTCCTCATCAACATCAATATCATAGTTTGTTCTTAGCTTTTTCTCTTTATTTTCTTGTAAGTTTTTTTTTTATATTTTTAATATTTAGAGAATAGTATAATTGAGAGCAAATCTTTGAGGAGAATTCAAGGGAGCAAAAACCAGGCTTGGAGGAGGAGATTGACAATCTCCATAAACACCTTTAAGCTCTTCAAAGAGAAAGAATTCTAAAACTCTTTTCTCTCTAATATTTTGTATTTCTTGAATTCATTGTATTGAAATGTTATTGTTCTCAATTTATATTATGAATTAAATTCTTTTTTATCTAGTTTTACTATGTGAACTAATCTTGTATCTTGTGTTTGTTTATTTCTCTCCTCTTTTATTAATCAAATCTATTGTTGAGTTATTTGTTTTACCTTGTACTTATTGCTTCTATTTAATTGATCACTAAATAGATTGTTGAGTGAAATTTCTATGAGTTTAGAAAAAAAGATTAGAAATTTGGACTTAAGTAAAACAACATAAGATTACTTAGTTTGGGGTAAGTTTGTATATGATAAGAATATACCGATGTGATTTGTGTAACTTCTTTGAGAATAACTAAACTTAATGAATCAAGTCAATTTATGTTAGGAGTAATATATTAGCTTGTCTAGGTATTTTCACTTATGTCTTGGAAAGGAGTTTGTGAATACATTCGAATTCTCAATTAACAACTCTAGTAGATTAATTAATTTAAGAGAGTAATTGTAAAAAGAATGGTTGGAGAATTAGTAAACCTAGACATTTTTCTTATTGATTTATCTTTTATTCATTTGTATGATAATTTAGTTTCTTTTATTTTATTTATTCAAAATCTGTATTTCGGTTGTTTGGATAAAGTTAGAATTGAGATAATTTTAGTACTTAGCTTAGACTTAGTAATCAATTTTTGTAGGTTCGACACTCTTAACTCCTAAATCTATATTACTTGTGACTGTGTGTACTTATACGAGAGTGTGTGAATTTATAGTTGTGCATTCCAACCAGCAAGTTTTTGACACTATTATCAGGGATTGAAACACTATTTCTTTATTGATATTAATACTAATCAATTCTAATTTTACTTCAAACTGTTCCTTTTTGACTTTTTTTTGTTTGTTTGTGAGGTTCACGATACTAGCTAAGGTAAGATTTCACCAAAGTCTCATAATATTTTCCTAATATAACTTGAAACTTTTACACATAGCGAGGGAAAGATTCAATAGATAAGGCTTAGTAGAGAACCTGACCACGAATTACCCAAGTGGTACCAACTCAAAGTGTTTATGAAAGGTTTGAATCCTACAAGTAGGAGTTAGGTTGAAAATAGATATGGCTTCCCAATTTGTGAAGAAAGATCTGAAGATGAAGCCTATCAAATGATGGAGGACTTGGTAAAGTTTGATTTGGAATTTTTTTTATTTTGAAGAGTCTTCAAGGGAACTTGAAGAAGAACCTCAAGACATATTGGCAGATGAAGTCTAACATACCAATGATTTGGCCGCATTATTGGTCTACACAAGTATACCACCGACAGAGTCTTGTTTGCTATTAGAGCCATCATCTTAACACTACACTCTTTACAAGCTTGAACCAAAAGTAAAATTTCCCTTTGAAGCCGATCATTTGAAATCAAGCCACTTTGGATATATAAGCGATAGTTATCTACACCCGGTCAAGCTTGAGGATAATTGCAATAAAGACCCATTCGTGGTAGTGTATGCCACACTTTATGGGCGATAACTGCTCTTTGATGAGTGTTCACTTAAGTCAAGCCGAAGACGATAACTCAAGTGCTTCTTGGGAGGCAACCGAAGTGTTTACCTTTTTATGTTCATATGTTATTTTTCTATGTTCATGTTTTGTGCAATCCAAGGAGTTAGTGCCATTTCAAGAAGATCAAGCTTCATGGCTATGTGTCAATGAGAGGAGTATCCTTAAACTCATTCTTTTGTTCTTTAATTTCCCAATATTTTGCATGCTAAGTTTGGGGGATAGAGTAAATCTTGTTGGATTGTACTAGTATTTATTTATTTGTTATTGTATATTTATTTTCTTAGTTATATAATTGTGTATTTGAATAATTAGGGGTATTCTGTACTTTCTTTGATGATTACTGTATTCCAATGGTAAAAATTTGGGGCGAATTTGTGCATGACTTGTTGAAAAATGTAGATATTGGCTTAGTTTTATGAATAACTCTTGCATTAGTTCTATTTTGATTAAGAAAGTCTATATTTGAGCATAATGCCTTTATCTTTGATTTGTGGATGAATATAGAGAATGTTTATGTGAATATGATATTTTGATAGTGTCACAAGTGCTAGAATTTGCTTGATAATCTATTAAGGCGAAATCCTAGATACCATTTCATCAAGGAAGGGATTAAGGTAATCTTTAGATCGTTTGAGCCTTTCAAGCTAACCATGATATATTTTATCCCTAGTACACCTATTTTGAGCCTTGTAAAGCCTTTTCTTTTTCAATTACACATACATTAGTTGAACCTAAAATAATATCATTCAACCTTTACCCCTTGAGCATATTGATTGTTTTTATTGAATTATTTTAAGTTACGCTATGTTATGGGAGGATGGGTGGAGTGAAATTGAAAAAAAAAAGTGTTATACACTTATTTATGAACGAAAGAAACAAGTTTGGGAATGTGCAATTCAAAAACCAAAAAAAAAAAAAAAAAAGAAATAAGTGTTGGGCTAAGTGTTGATGGAAGAAAGAAAAATTTAAATTTTAGTGGTGTGTTACTTGGTGTATAAAGGAATAGCTCTATACAAGTCCTAGAGTTAATGTGCTTAAGGGTGATTTGAGCTCACTTTACCTAAATCATCATACCATCACCTAAGCTAATATTACAACATTAATGAAGACCTTTTGATCCTTGGTGTTGTGTTTATCTGCATTAGTGAAAATAGATTTGAAAAGCAGACTTATGGAACTTAATTGTTATCTTTGAGATTTTGTGTTTAATATATGTTTGCATAAACTTATCTAGATTTCACATAATGATAGGAAAAAAGTATTTACAAACACACACACACACACACACACACACATACACGGAAAATTCGATCTGAGATGTGACATGCTCTTGAGTTATTCTTAATACCTAGCTAATATTTACACTTTTCTTTAAGTTATGTTATTATATGAATATTAAGGAATCAATTGGAAATTATCATTATCGGTATAATACCTCTTATGTATTTTTTTGTATTTTTCTTTCTCTTTTGCTCGAGGACTAGCAAAATATTAAGTTTGGAGGTGTGTTAAGTCCATAATAATAGAGTTATCTAGTGTTATTTTGTCTTAAGTTTTGTTATGTTCTTATTTATATTAAGTTATTTCAATTATTTTTCTTGTTGTTTTGATATTTTCTTTGTTTATGTTGATATGGAAATGAAACAAGGGTGTTTGGTATGAATTAAGGTAAATTTGTGTCTCACAAATGGGCATTTCAAACTATTGAGATCGAAGTTGAATCCGATACGGTCGTAACACAATGAAAATAAGGCAAATCAGAGCTAAAATGAAGAAATGGCGCACCTGGGAAGCTGTGGTGCCAGTCCAGTAGAAAAGTGGTGCTGTGCCAACTCTCAAGAAGTTTTGGTGCAGCAGTGCCAAAAATGGCGCTGTAGTGCCACTCCCTATGTCCTAGGTCAATAATAGACGGCTAAGATCAACTTTTTGACGATCCAAGGGCCAGATTCGGCATGCCTTAAGTTTGCAAGAGCTACCTCTTTAAAACCCTATCTTTGGGGTAGAAAGAGATATATTGGGATATAAAAAAAGAGAGTGTAGCAGCCATGGAAGGAGAAGAAGAAGAAGATGAAGACATGCTCCAACCTACTCCATTTCTTAATTTCCTCATCAACATCAACATCATAGTTTGTTCTTAGCTTTTTCTCTTCATTTTCTTGTGAGTTTTTCTTTGTATTTTTCATATTTAGATAGTAGTATAGTTGAGAGCAAATCTTTGAGGGAAAATTCAAGGGAGCAAGAACTAAGCTTAGAGGACGAGATTGATAACCTCCATGAACACCTTCAAGCTCTTTAAAGTGAGGGAATTCTAAAACTCTTTTCTCTTTGATATTTTGTATTTCTTGAATTCATTATATTAAAATGTTATTGTTCTCAATTTATATTATGAACTATATTCTTTTTTGTCTAGTTTTACTATGTGAACCAACCTAGTATCTTGTGTTTGTTTATTTTTCACCTCTTTTATTAATCAAATCTATTATTGAGTTATTTGTTTTATCTTATACTTATTGCTTCTATTTAATTGATCACTAAATAGATTGTTGGGTGAAATTTCTATAAGCTTGAAAAATGGATTAGAAATTTGGACTTAGGTAAAATAATATAAGATTACTTAACTTAGGGGTAAGTTTGCATATGATAGGAATATAACTATGTGACTTCTACAACCTCTTAGAGAATTACTGAACTTAATGAATCTAATTAATTTATGTTAGGAGTAACATATTAGCTTGTCTAGGTATTTTCACTTATATCTTGGAAAGGAGTTTGTAAATACATTCAAATTCTCGGTTGATAACTCTAGTGGATTAATTAATTTAATAGAGAAATTGTGAAGAGAATGGTTGGGGAATTAGTAAACCTAGATATTTTTCTTATTGAGTTATCTTTTATTCATTTGCATGATAATTTAGTTTCTTTTATTTTATTTCTTCAATATCTATATTTCAGTTGTTTGGATAAAGTTAAAATTGAGATAATTTTAGTACTTAGCTTAAACTCCTAAATCTATATTACTTGTGACTGTGTGCACTTGCACTGGACTGTGTGAATTTATAGTTGTGCATTCTAACCAACAGAACACCAAGAACTTCTTCGATCACCTTTCCTTTTTCAACTCGCGAATAAGGCTGATTGTATATCAATTTCGAGTTCAAAATGTCAAGTAATTCTTTGTTTTTGAATAATTTTTGGTTTCAAATTTCCGATTTTGGGATTTCGGGATTCAGTGTTATATCTTTGATTTGTTACTATAAAATTAATCATGATCAATTCATGCCTTTAATCAGTGAAAAAAATTGATGCAACTCAACGAAATAAACTGCATTCATTAAGTAAAGAAATTAAGAAATAGCATTATAAAGATTAAAAAAGGTCTAAAAATTAGTGAAAAATGTGAAACATATTTCTTTGTAAGTTTGTGACACTTTTGGTATATATGATGAAATGTGCTTTAGAGTTCCGAGCTTCAATCAAACTAGGCTTTTTGCCAAAATCCATATAATGATGAGAGCATTCACTTCCAAAATCACATATTGCCATTCTGTTGAGTTACCATCTCCACCAAGCCGATTTAGAGACCATATCCCTTAAACAAATCTGAAATAGTAGTGTTAGAAATAAACTCTGATTGAACTAAATCCAAAATATCTTTCATAATCTTGGGCAACTTATAAAACAAATTCTTAGTCACTTCACCCCTATATTACATCAAAATTAACCTTAGCAGATGCTTATTGTGGTTTAATGTATATATGATTCAATCAATTTGAGCATCATTTGTATAATTCATTGAACCCAGTTGTATATTCTTAATTTTTTCTTGAGTATTGATGATTGAACATTTATTTGATAAGAGTAAGCTATGATGCATGTGGGGTTGGAACTTGGTAAAATTGAGATTACATAGCTTTATTGCTATAAACAAAAATTTACAGTAGTTAAGGTGATTACAATTAATGAAATGTTTGCCTGATATAAATATGGTGGAACAACTTGAAGTTTCTGAAAAGATAAAAACTCTTTGTTATCAATATTTCAAAAAACCTACCTAATCCTGCTGTGTACCCATCGATATTATGGTTATATAATAAGCTACAATATTAGAAAAGTATGTTTGCAACTTGCTACATTAAAAGTGTGTTTAAATCCCGGTTAAGTTGTTAAGCTGGGTTTTTATGACGGGTTTACAATTTTGTAGCTAGACATAGACAAAGTACACTAACCAAAACCAGAACACACAAGTTTGAAATTTTTGCCACTAATGATCATCATTTCTAATTTCAACAACCAAAATTCCACATATCAACTTTGGAGTGCATATATGTATAGAGTACTCATACATAAAAATTGTTTCTCATTGATATATCTAACACCTGTCAACTTTGGAATGACAATATATCTATATAGTGCTCACACATGAAAATTTTATTTATACAATTTGGTCATCTAGTAATTTCTTAATGTTTTATGCTAATTATTATCATTTCTTGACGATTGTTAACAATGCTATGGACTATGGCTACTCAAAAATTTTGTTTTGAGTTGTAGAAACTAGAATCAAACTCAAAAAGAAAGAGAGAAGAAATCATTGCTTTGAACAAAAAAGCACAACTTTCATGTGACCTTAGAACTTGGTAGGATCTTATCACTTGATAAAGAAGACAATGATCTTGGTTTAGAGCTTTGTGCCCTTTCTATGAATTCCGATGCTTAATATTAAGAGCTATTATATTAACGAGTTAGAACAAAATTACAAAGCTGAGTTGATAGTCTAAACCAAAACAATTTACGAAGTTAGTTTTCATGTTTGGTTAATGATTAGTTGTTTTATCCAAGAACTGCTAGAACCTCTTTTTTAGTACTATGTGAGACCTTTCATTCTTAGCTATTGGATTAGGATCTGATAATCCAGATACTTTATTTGGCAAAAACTTATTGTGCACTATTAACACCTTAATATTTTTATATTAAACATTATGATTTAACATTAAACACCATCAAATTGATGTTTGATTTTTTTTTTTTTTGGCTAAACGACATTTAAAGCTTGTGCCTCAAAATCTATCTCTATTTCGATATACAACTTGAATTGAAAAGACCTACGTTCATCCCCTAACAATAATAAAATAAAATCAAAAGGAAAGAAAAATAGAGAGGATGAAAATTTAGAAGAAAATCTGGAGTCAAAGATTGTATTATCAATTTAATTGTCTGCAATACTGAAGCTGCAATATCATAGAGCGAGACTTATTTGTAAAGTTCTGTTTATTTATTATTTTAGAGCCCTAATTTTAGAGTGAGGAAGTGGTAATAGTCCTTTATCAGATATCATCTGATGGCATTCTAAATATTTTTGAATTGCTTCTGTGAACGTGAGTATTCAATATAAAGTTCATTCTGGAGGATCTTTTCTTAATTAGTAGTCAGGTCAACTCTTGAAATTTTACTCTGTTGGAATATTATGTTTTTTTTTCTCTAAAAAATAATTCTTAGTTAGTATTTGATGAGTGATTAATTTACTCACAAATCAACTATCATTCAATTCAAATAATTGTGAGTTCTTAAGCATTTCTCTTGGTTTGATGTGTTTTTATTTTATTTTTGTAATTCTTGTGAATAAATGAGAATTAAGATGAATTTGTACCAAATATTGGTATTTCAACCCTTTTAATTGAAGTTAAGTCCGATACAAATGCGTCGTAATGAAAATCAGGCAAAACAGAGCTAAAATGACGAAACAGCACACCCGAGAAGCAACTGTGCTCATGCTGAAAATGGGCTGCGCGGCCGCGCCATTCTTTGCCACAAATGAGCCAAAAACCTGAGACAGTTGTGCGGCTGCACCACCCAGGCACCGTACAAGCTAACTTTTACTCCTCTTTGACTTATTTTGAGCCCTTAATCCATTTTTCATTGAATGGCAATGATGTGGCCATGATATTAGAGGGATTTTGAGGGTCAATAGCCTTAGAGATGGAGGAGGCAAAGGGAGAGAAGGCTAGAGGAGAAACTAGAGAGAAACATCGAGAATTCCTAGAGAGAAAAGAGCTTGGAGTTGAAGATCTCTTGAAGATGCTTGGAAAAGATTAGTGAAGGATTGAAGGCTTGAAGTTCATCTCCACAAAGAGTTTTTCTTTTTCTTTCACTCTCTTCAAATCGTGATAGAAATTTGTATTGAGAATTCTATATTTTCATTTATGGATTTTTTGTTAAAATTAGTAATAGATTCATCAGTGTTGAGCTAGATTTCATATGTTAGGACTTAACATAGCTTTGTTTGCACTACAATTTGAGTATTTTATTGATTGTTGGTTTATGTTTCATTTATAATTCATTTATGTTTCTCTAGACTTAATGCTTCTAATATATAGGGCCAATATATTAGTTGATCTTGGATTGTGATATTGATGCTTGGGAGAGATTGATTTTGTAGTCTAGAAGTGAGAAACATAGTCTAGGTTATCATGAGACCGGAGAGAGATCGATTTCTAGATAATCATCTTAGGATTTAGATTGTCATGAGTCTGGCAGGAGATTGACATCTTGATTACTAAACTAAGGGCTAAACTTAATGAATGTGTGAATAGACAAGCAGTGGCGGAGCCAGGAATTTATTCGGAGGGGGGAGGGGGGCAAAGGAAAAATTATCTCACCGTAAAATAGTACAAGAAAAGAAGAAATATCTCCCTAAAAAAGTAAAATTAAAAATTTGTACTATTCGTAAACAAGTCCATATATGTATTACAATTGCTCTTAGTAATATCTCATGATTTGAAATCATTGTATAATAGCTTCGTCGTCAATCTTATCAGAAATTTCTTTCTCAATATAAACAACAAAATTGTTATTCATTCATTGATCTCCGATTCGGTTGTATAGTCGATTCTTCACAATATTTATGATAGAAAATACCCTCTCTACAGTTGCAGTATGAGTAGCTGATAAACTAATAGATACGCCTTGTTTTTTCCTGTTTGAACCATCTTTTGTGCAAGCTCACTAATTCCTTTTAGCTCCATAAATTATGTACTTGACTGCATATCAACGATATAAAGTTGAAGTTGATTATTAAGTTCTATGAGTTATACGTTAGAAAAATCTTTTGGATAATACCTTGCAAGACTGACTAACTTTTGCTTATCAAAAGCAGTAAACAAGTCGTCTGGGCACAAACACGCCACACAAAGAAGCAAGTTAGTATTAGCATCACTGAAACGATCATTTAACTCTTGAAGCTGCATATCAATAACAAAATAAAATAGATCTACATGAAAGTGATGCAAGTTAGTAATTTCTAGATATTTTCTTTGTAATCTCCCTCGAGCTATAAAGGCATCATCCATCTTAGGAACACTAATATTTTGTTTTCACAAAATGAAGAGACTTGATAAAGCAAAGAATCCCAATCATTCTCCCTCATTATTTGCAATCTTCACTTACATGTTTTTACCAAAGCTATTGCATTTACGATATCTTGATCTTTTCTTTGTAATGCTTTTGATAATTTATTTGTAACTCCAAGTATGCTTTTCATTAAATGTAGGCTAAAAACAAAATCAAACGATTCCATGAACTCTAACAATATATTTGCTTCACATCTTTGTTTAGAACTTGACCCATCATCAACAATCATTTCAAGGACTTCAGTTACAGATGAAAACATGTCAATTACACTCATTAAAGTACCATAGTGTGAGCCTCACCATGTGTCTCCAGCACGTTTTAAAGTAGATTGTTGATTAAGACCTCTCCGACTTGAAATTTCACCATTTTGGAGTGCTTCAGAAATTATGGCAGCTTATTTTTCTCGAAGAATGTCACAATGCTTTGATGAAGCTCCAACAACATTAACCACACTAGAAACCATGCTAAAAAGTGATGCAATCTGAATATGCTTTTTTGCCATTGCTACAGGAACTAGTTAAAGCTTATGAGCAAAACAATGTATATAAAATGCACATGGGTTCTCATTTAGAATAAGTGTTTTTAGACCGTTGAACTCACCTTCCATATTACTTGCACCATCATAAACTTGACCCTGAAGTCTAGATTTGCTTAATTAATGTCTTGAGAATAATCTATCAATTGCATTTTTGAGAGAGAGAGAGCCATAATGCTGCCAATATGTTCGATACCTATAAAGCGTTCAATCACATATCCTTTCTTGTCCACATAACGTAAAATGACAGCCATTTGTTCCTTTACTGATATGTCACGAGATTCATCAATTAGAATTGAAAATAATGAATCTCCAATATCTCTAATAATGACATCCATAGTTTCAATTGCAATAGCCTTCATACTCTTTGAATGTCGTGAGATGTCAATTTGAGATTATTAGGAGTATTTTTTAATGTAACAGCTTTGATTTCTTCATTATAACTAGCCAAAAATTGTAAAATTTCAAGAAAATTACCTCGGTTGCTTGAATTCTCAGTTTCATCATGGCCACGGAATGCAAGCCCTTGTCATAAGAGAAATCTAATACAAGCAACTGATGCACTTAAGCGAGTTCGATATGCATTTCGAGCTTCTTTTGATTGCTTAGAGATAATTATCTCAATATGTTGCTTTGAATTCATTAAATCTTCACATTTCTTCAGAGCTTGATTATGAAAACTATTGCTACCTCTAATATGACCTTTTAATTTTTCTTTTTTTTTTTTTCCAATTGGTAAAACCTTTCCCAACAAAGGTAACTCTTTTTTTTTTTTCAATTGGTAAAACCTTTCCCAACAAAGCAGTTACCACCTGCTTACCCTCCACTATTTGGTTTAAAAAGATAACAGCATAGGCAATATGCTGCATCTTTTGCCATGCTATACTCCAATCAATTGGGATGCTCATCAAACCATGCAGGGTTAAATTGCCATGATACTTCACCAAACTTTTTTTGTCGAAAATTATGTTCTCGAGGTTGACAAGGGCCCCTTTGCAAATATGTTCTTCTTACTTGAACTCGAACATTAGCATGATAACTTAAAATTGGAATTCTCAATCCATGATCAGTAAGAAGTTCATCAAAATTGATTTCCACAACTCTTAATTTGGCATTATCATCATTTTCCTCACTAATAGATTGTGACTTTAATTTCCTTTTAAAATATTTCTCCATAACTGTTACAAAAAGGAATAATAAAAATAATTTTAAACAATTGAAAATAAAACATTGAATGAATTCATATCAAAATTGAATATACATAAATTGAAATTTAAGTATGTTATTAGTAATAATCAATTTAATCAACTTTTCAAAAAAAGATCAATTTAAAGTTCTAGTATCAACATTTACATAACTATAATCTCAACACATGTACATTAGACAATTTGGGCCATAGACAAGGCCCAAAGGAATATTAGTAGACAATTTGATTTTGGGCATGGACAAGAGTTATTAGACACTTTGGGCCATGGTCCATTAAGCTGGTACTTTGTTTTTTTTGAGGAAATAAAAATTCATCAAATGGAGGGTGTGTAGTCCAACGGCTCTAGCCATTCTATTTCTAGCTTCTAGAATTAAATTCATTATTGTAAACAAAGAAATTGCCTCATAAGTCATATGCAATAGTCCTAGACACTGTGAAATCCCAATCTCGTAACACACCTAACTAGATTGGATCCTATTTATACTTATATTAGGATTAATTTTGAGTAAAGCCATATTCAAGTATTCAACTATAGAGTCACAAAGCCCAAAGGTGAAAGGACTTATAACTTATTCATTGAAATATGAATTACTAACAGACATGGATAATACCCACAATAATAAATATGATACTTGGTACGAATTGGAAAATTTTTAATTATTAAATGAAGAATATATGATTAGAAACTTTAATAGAAATTATAGAATCATATTTTGATGTTTATGTCTATTAAAGATTCAAAGAATGAATATAAAACTAAAATAGATGGAGAAGAAATAGAAATTTTGAAGAAATACCTATGAATAGTGACTTGTGTTGTGAAGAACTACTTCAGTGCTTCTTGTCTCCTGGGTGGCTGGGCGTGAAAGATGTTTCCCCTTTCTTTTTTTTTTCTTTTGATAAAAGAAGGTTCCAGATGACATTTCTCGTTCATGTAATATAGGTTTTTTCAAATTTTAATTTTTTCGTTTATGGGCTGCATAAGAATATTTTATCTTTTTCGTTTATGGGTTGCAGAAGAATTGAAATGGGCCTTACTTAAGATTTAAGAGAATTAAAATAGGCTTAGCCTTTACTAATAGGAAAAACCCAAATTTTAAGAGGGAGCATGTATAGAATTTTAGATTTTAGGAAGAAGTAAATAATTTTTTTATAAAAATATCACATACTATTTTTTTTTTCAAAAAAAGTCAGGGGGGGCAATTGCCCCCCTAGACCTTATGTAGCTCCACCACTGTAGATAAGTTAGATAGGGATATTGATTTAGATATTTACACATATAATCTCATTTGACACTCGGGAGAGGTAATAAGGTTAAACCAATTCCCTTGATTAATGAGTTGTGTGAAACTAACTAGAAATTGCTAAATATGAGATCTTAGAAATAACAAAGTGAAGTTAAGTTCCTAGTACATTTGACCATAGAAGTTTCTATATATAAAAGGTACCAATCCAGTAGGTATTTTTTTTATGCCTATCCATATGTATTGTTTTGTCCTATTGAAATTTATCATACATGTCTTTTCATTGTAAAAGGTGGAGAGAGAAAAATATTAAATAATGAGTATTTATTTTAATTTTTATTTTTTTCCAACTACTTAAATTATAGTAGCCATTAGATCAATGATCCAACGGCTGGAAAAAATACTTATAAATAGGTAAAAAAAAAAAAAAACCTATTGAATTAGAAACCATATATATATAAATTTATATTTATAATTCTATTTTTTACTTAATTTTACAAACAATTAGTTTTGTTGCCTAGATAAAGTTAGGTTACGATAATCATGGTACTTAGCAACGAAATAAATAACTATCCTCGTGGATACAACTCTATATTTATCACTCTATTACTTGTATATGACTCATGTACTTGCGGTTAATATAAACATACATGAAATCGTGCTGACAGTATCGCGTACATGTATTCTATGATTGTATTAAACAACTATATATAGTAATATGTTGTGTCATATTTGTAGGCTGTAATGGTGAGAATTAGACTTTATGATATGATGCATTCATTTACAATATTGAAGTGAGAATTTTTGTCCGTCAAGACAGAAGTTCGTTTAATAACAGAGTCAATGAAGTACATTCGTGAGTTAAAATATGTAAGGGATGTTGATTCAAAAATCATTGAACGGTCTATCATAGATGCGCTACAGTCGAGATATGAAATAAAGCAACCTTGTGATATTAAGGAAGAAGGTGTTCTCATCATTGGGTGTTAAGGCAATAGCGACGAGGAAGTTTTGTTCACAACATTATATAGAAAGCAGAATGGATGACGAGGTTTCAAACCATATAGTGTTGGATGGTGCTATTGATGAGTCTAATTATGAAGAACGTGAGGATATGGATGAGAAGAATAGTTGTATTTTAGATCAAACTGATAATTTTAAGCTGAAGTGGAAAAAAGTAGGCAAACAATGTGGGATAAAAGTGGAGGGATACATGGAGAATATATTTATAGATGAGGAAATATTAGTTCATAAATCTGATATAGAGAATGATATCAGTGATGACTCCATGGATTCTTTAGATTCGAAAGAGTTGATATTAGAGTGTGCTTTTGATATGATTGGCACAAACTTGTAGGTAGAATTGAGTGAATATAAATTGAAAAATATTGTAAAACTGGAGGAGTTGAACGACATTTCAAAGGAGGAGTATGAACAATTATTGAATAAGGTATGTTATTTTGATATGGTGAATTTTAACTAATTTTTGCAATGAATGGATTTTTTCATTTTCTACATTTTTGTAGACATTAATTATTAACTAAAACAACGGATATATATTTCAGCTGAATACAAATCATGGTTTTAGGGACAACATATGGTTGATTCAGTCAAATTCATCCTTTGTCTATCCAATCAAGTGCAGTAATTCGTGCTATATTGGTTTATTTGACCATAATGGAAATTTGAATTTGGAACTCTGCATTAAATCGTATGTTTTCAATGTGAACATTAGGGGTGTTCATGACCGGTTTGGCCGGTCTAAATTCCATTATAGTAGACCAAACCGTAAGTTTAGTTTTGCTTATTTAACAGACCGCACGGTCTGACACTGTGGCCTCAGACCGGCCAAACCGCACCTGCATTTTGCGGTGCGGTTTGGCCGGTTTCCACGGTTTGAGTTGTTCGGAAATCAACCACATACTGCAAATACCACACATAACAAATGAATTAGTGACTTTCACAAGACACAAAAACTCAACAACACAAAGCATACAACAAAGAGGAAAAAAATTACAATCTGCATATATACATGTAAAAAGAATATATAAAGCTACGATAAAGCATTTCAATTTTGATTGATAAATTTTATTATCATATTCTCCATATTAATGGCTAAAATAAGCACTAGATTGAAAAGAGTTAAAAGGGCAAAAAAAAAAAACTTAGACATTTTATATCATAAAGAAAATAAAAATCGAAATCAAGAGGATTTACAAGTTCAACTTATAATTAAAACAAAACACAAATGTAATATTTACCATTTTATGAGCGCAACTATGAGAGGCCGATGGGAGTGTGGGGTGGCGAGAGAGAGAGAGAAGCGTCCGTGAGAGGCCAAGAGGGCAAGAGAGCGTGACTGAGATAGGAGAGATAGAGTGAGAAGGTTTGAGATGAGAGGGTGCATACGGCTGCCGCTGGAGAGTGAGGGTTGAGAGTTGAGAAAGAACTCAATAGAGATGAAACCCTAGTAAATGAATTAAGAGTTGGGCTTAGAATATACTTGGGCATCTTTAGATTGTTAGGCTTGGTATTAAAACTAATTGGACTTCTTTAGTCTGTTGGGCTTAGTTTTAAAATGTGGGCTAAGTATGATTTAACTTAAGTTGGGCTGGGTATAAAAACTAAAGAAAATAAACGTAAAAGACTCAAGTGATGGCCGGTTCGGTTTAAACCGAACAATTATTTCTCTAATCCAATAACCGAACCAAACCTGTTGGTTTAACATATTTCTAAACCATTTCGAACCATAGAAAAGAAAAAATCACTCGGTTTGGTGCGGTTCGGTGCGGATTGGGCGGTTTCCACGGTTTAACGGTTTTTGTGAACACCCCTAGTGAACATAGATAATAGCAGATTTCAGTTTTAATCTTAATAATCAATGTTATTTCATCCCAATATTTTATGTTATGTGGACTAATCTGCGTATAAATTGTATCTTATATAACTCTAAAATAAATTTTCTTTATACTCTAGTTTATGTATAATGTTATCACACTTAGTATTAATATGCTAATTTGTGGTTGCAGTGAGATATTACTTGCAACTGAGACTGTAGTTGTACATAGAATGCATTTCTTGAACCTTCTACCGACAACCTTGTTGGATAGCTGTGTATGAAATGCTTTAAAAATATTTTTCTTCTAGTGATTATATTTGTATTGTATATTTTACAATTCTTGTTAACTATTATACTAAATATATTGAGGGTGATAAATCGCATTGCTAACCTCCTAATGAAATACGAGCGTCATACAAATCCAAATAAAATAAAGTATTAGTGAATTCCTACTACAATTTCGGTGAGCTAATAGAAATTATAATAAGAAAATGATATTTTAAAGTATTATTATATTAATACCAACAAAAAATTAATATTTTATGGTTTTTTTTTAATATATTATAAAGCAGAGACCCCACACTCAGTGGTTCGAGCAATACAGTGAATGTTGTCATTGGACTAATTGGGTTGGCCCTTTGTTGGACTGCGAGAAAGTAAGTTTCTTAATTATTTTATATAATGTGGTGGAGCATATTATTGTTATATTAACTTTTAATCTATAAATTATTGTAGTAATTGTTTATTTTGTTTAAAAATCCAACTAGATTTACTTACCTATGTTGTTTAACGATCATTGGTTCATTGCGATAGTGGACTTAAAGAAGCAAGTTGTTCATATCTGTGATTCTCTTAGTATACCCATATTGGCAATGGGGATAGTCGTTGTTGACGATCTTGTGAGTCAGAAATTATTTTCTTTGAGTTTTTTTTTTTTTTTTCATATGAATCTCTTTAAATCTATGCAACATAATTTAAAATAGTAATGCAATAGTACTATTTTCGGAGATTTATGTTTAAATTTCTTATAACAATACACAGTTATGTGCACTGGATTATACATTTAAGGAAGAGATTACTTCAACAAAAGGAGTTAATTGGTCCTTCAAAAGCTTTGAAGTCTTTAAAGTTGATTCAATACCAACCAAATACATTGATTTTGACTGTAGTATATATGTAATTAAGTGTATGCAAGTTGCTTATAACAAGGATGTTATTTGTATTTATATGCGTAAGTTTTCATATTTATTGTTTCATCTATTACAATCTATAAAAATACTTTTTTTTTTTTATAAGAGTGTTATTACAGAGGAAATATATTTCAGAGGAGGTTTTATAAATTCTTTATGTAATGTTATTACAAAAAAAACGCCATATGAAGAAACTTTGAGTATATTTCAAAGGAAGTAAAATAAGCTCAGATGAGGCTTTGAATTGAGAAAAAATGAATACAAATACAAATATTTACTTGAATATTTTCTAAAAGCAAGTCTTGGGGTATTCGCTTGAATATTCGCATGAAGAGCTATGATACTCCTACTAGTAGCCACAACCATGCATGATCTCTTCTATACCATTATATAAGACATCTAGAAAGACAAAGTACAGATAGAGACAGAGAGAAAGAGAAAGTATAGAGCTACAAATACAAATATATACAATAAAATGACATCCTACAACACATTTCATTGCATTTGTGCTTGACCATCATGATTAGGAACTAAAGACCAGTATACAAGTATATATTTGACTTAATTCCCAAATTCGGAAATCTGAAACAAAAAGAACAAAGAATAACCTGACCTTTTTAACTTGAAATCGAGATCCAGATCAGCCTGATTCACAAACTGAAGAAAGGAAGGTGACCAAAGATTACTCTTCTCTCTGCAACTTTAGGCCTCTAGACAACGACAACAAAGACAGAGAATAGTGGAGAAGCATCTACATTTGTTGATCTTTCGAGATATTATCAAAAAGGCTGCAATTTCAGTGTTGCAGACAATTTTCATTCTCAATGATTTTTTTTTATATATTTAATTTAGGGATGAACGCAGGGCTTTCAGGTTGTAGATCGAAATAGAGAGACTTTGAGGTAAAGGCATTTAACGAGAGTAGCCAAAAAACAATTCTAACGTCAATTTGGCGGTGTTGAATAGAAAAATGAATATACTTTAGAGAAATATTAAGGAGTTGATAGTGCATAATAAGTTTTTGCCAAATAAAATATCTGGACTTTTGGATACTAATCCAATGGTTAGGAAAAAAATGTCTCACGTAGGATCAAAAAAACTAATCATTAACCAAACACGAAAATTGACTAAGTGGGTTGGCTCAGTGGTAAGAACACTCACTACCTAGGATTTAGGTCCTAAGTTCATGTCACACCGGGGGTAGGCCTGAAACCCTTAGATCTCCATAGAGAAATCGAGCAAAAAAACAAACAAACATGAAAACTAACCTCATAAATCGTTTTGGTTCAGACTATCGACTCAGCTTTGTAAGTTTGTTCTAACTTGTTGCCTCAATGCAATAGCTCTTAATATTAAGTCTCGAAATTCATGGAAAGGCCACAAAACTCTAAACTAAGAGCATTGTCTTCTTTATCAAGTTGTAAGATCCTACCAAGTTCTAAGGTCAAATGAAAGTTGTGCATGTTTTTTCCAAAGTAATGATTTCTTCTTTCTTTTTGAGTTTGGTTCTAGTTTCTACAACTCAAAACCAAAATTTTCGAGTAGCCACAATTCATAGAATTGTTAATAATCATCAAGTAATGATAATAATTAACATAAAGTATTAAGAAATTACTAGATGATCAAATTGTATAAATAAAAATTTCATGTATAAGCACTATATAGATATACTGTCACTCCAAAGTTGACAGATGCTGGATATATCAATAAGAGACAATTTTCATATATAAGCACTCTATATATATTTACGCATTCCAAAGTTAATGCATGGAATTTTGATTGTTGAAATTAGAAATGATGATTATTAGTGGCAAAAATTTCAAACTTGGTTAGTGCACTTTGTGATGCAGACATAGAATAAATATATTAGGAAATTATTATTATTTTTATTTATTAGGTTTTGTTTAATTATTAAGTTTATTTTAATGTTGAGTAACTAGTTTTAAATTTCTTGTTTTTATCAGTTTCTAAAATATGTCTAGTTTCTTAGTTGTATTCAATTACCTATTTATAAATAGGTTTAACTATATAATTGATTTCCAATATTGCTAACGTCACTAATACTAGGGTCTCTAATATGGGCAATATTTAATTTATTTGGCCTAGGGTCATAATGATACTGGGCATGATAGTACGAATCTTGATGAGATTGGTAATAGTAGTGGGCACTATATGATAGGTTATGATAATATGACTCATAATAATATTGGGTATTAAAATAAGAGTTATGGTAGTATTGTTGATAATAATTAGAGTTTTAAAAATTCATGTTTTATAAATTAGTATAGATCAAAACACGTATCAATCAATTTTCAACTAATAGAACCATAAGACAAAGTACCAATATGGAAAAATATTACTCGAGGTGTTCTAAGAGTGTTGGAGTAAAGATATTCAAATCTGGGTAAAGCTGCAAAATTTCACCAAAGTATGGACTTTTCTGCAAAATTCTTAATTCTGGACTCGCGGAGCAATCTTATGGAAGTTGAGGTAATTTTCGGCAGTGGGTGGAGCAAGATGGTAGCAGGGACTGAGGAATCTGGGTCGTGGTTGCCTTCACTTTTTTTTTTTTTTTATAATAGAGTGCAAAAAAAAATAAAGAGGATAGGCAAGATGAAACAGAACTAGGCTCTGATACCAAATTGATATAGGATAAGATAGAAATTAGAAAGAGAATAGTTAGAAGAATAAAGAGTGATGAAATTTAGGCAGAAATAGATGAATTTGTAGAAAAGCAATAGAAAATCAATATAAGAACTCAGAGAGAAGAAGAATCGTGGAGGGAGAAAACTCAATAATCACTCTATATACATTCTTAATCTTATAATCTTAAAAACAATTACAAAACTAAGTCTATTTATAAATAGGCAATTGGACACAAGTAGGAAATTAGACATATTCTGGAAACTGATAAAAATAAGAAACTTAAAACTAGTTACTCAAAATTAAAATAAACCTAATAATTAAATTAAATCTAATAAATAACAATAATAATAATTTCTTAATATATTTATTCTATGTCTACATCACTTTGTCTATGTCTAGCTACAAAATTGTAAACCTGTGTAATAAAAACCCAGTTTAACAAGTTATCAGGGGTTTAAACACACTTGTAATGTAGTAAGTTGTGAGCATATTTTTATAATATTGTAGCTTATTATATAACTATAACATCGCTGGGTACATTACAGGATTAGGTAGCTTTTTTAAAAATTGATAGCAGAGAGTTTTTATCTTTCGAGAAATTTCAAGTTGTTCAACTATATTTATATTAGGCAAACATTTCATTAATTATAATCACCTTAATTGCAGTAAATTTTTGTTTATAGCAATAAAGCTGGGTAATCTAAACTTTACCAAGTTCTAACCCCACATACATCATATGTTACTCTTATCAAATAAATGTTCAATCATCAATATTCAAGAGAAAATTAAGAACATATAACTGGGTTCGATGAATTATATAGATAATGTCCAGATTGATTGAATCATATATATATATATATATTAAACCACATTAAGCATCTATTAAGGTTAATTTTGATGTAATATAAGGGTGAAGTGATTAAGAATTTGTTTTATAAGTTGCCCAAGATTCTAAAAGATATTTTATGTTTGGTTCAATAAGAGGTTACTACTACAGATTTTGCTAAATGATGTGGTTGGTAAATCGGCTTGGTAGAGATGGTAACTCAACAGAGTGGCAATATGTGTTGTTGGAAGGGAATGCTCTTGTCATTATATAGATTTTGATGGAAAGCCCAGTTTGATTAAAGCTCGGAACTCTGAAGCACACTCTATCGTATATACCAAAAGTATTACAAACTTACAAAGAAATATGTTTCACTGTTTTTTCTTATTTTTAGACTATTTTTAAATCTTTATAATACTATTTTTCAATTTCTTTACTTAATGAATGTAGTTTTTTTCGTTGAGTTGCATCAATTTTTTTCTTTGATTAAAGGCGTCACTTGATCATGATTAATTTTATAGTAATAAATCAAAGAGATAACACAGAACCCTAAACTCCCAAAATCGGAAATCTGAAACCAAAAAGAACACTAGACAAAAAAATATTCAAAAACAAAGAATAGCCTGACCTTTTGAACTCGAAATTAATATCTAATCAACCTTACTTGCGAGTTGAAGAAAGAAATGTGACCTAAGAAGTTCTTGGTAGGCATTCCTTTTCTCTCTGCAACTTCAAGCCCTCTTGACAATGACAATAAAGACGAAGAAGAATGGAGAAGTATCTACATTTATCGATTTTCTGAGATTATTCTCTAATTTTTTTTTTTTTAAATGAAGGAAGGGTTGCTGGAGAGAGATAACGGCTCACAAGGCATAAGGTGTTAAACTTCCAAAAAGACGTGTTAAATGTTAAACCGATATAAAATATTAATGTGTTGACAGTACACAAAAAGTTTTTGCCAAATAAAATATCTAGACTGTTGGATACTAATCCAATAATTAGAAAGAAAATGTTTCACGTGGGACTGAAATAGAGGATTCTATTATAGTATCTCTAAAAGTAAATATTAATTTGACAAACACTCAAAACCTAAGATAAGGTATAATAATTGTATACCTTATTCTTGAAATATCGTAAAGTAACCCGCCCGGGGGGGTGGGAATACCAAAACAAAAAAAAGATTAAAAAGCAAAAAAAGAAGAAAGAAAAAGAAAAAAAAATCTGGCGAAGAGGCGGCAAAGAAGGGGTGGAACAAAGAAAAGTGAGTAAAGAACTGAACTGGGGAAGTCCCGTAAAGAAACTGAAAGCTATATATATATATATATATATCCAATAGTAAATCCAATAAACAAGAGTGTGTTTCCGGAACCAACGGAACTGTAATCTTCTCCTCTACCTGGGCCAATCGAATCAGTTAGTTTCTCTCTCTCTCTCTCTCTCTCTCAATTGTTCCTTTTGTTTTGGACATTTTGGGTTTTGGGTTAGTTCGATTTCTCCAATCGTTAATTTGATTATTTGATTATTCCTAGTTACAACAACTTTATCACTTGTTGGTCGCTATTACACATCTAGATTGTTGTTAGCTTTTGCCGATAATAAACTATTTTCACTGATGCAAACTATAATATCAACTAAGATACTGTGCCTTTCTTTATAGTTAAAAATAAAGAAATTTTCTTCACTAGAGGAGAGTGGCGCAAAAAAAATTATGAAAAGAAAAAATAATAATAACATTTTTGTGGACCAAGTGTGACAAAATGCAGGAAAGTCTATGGAAGTTGCTGGAGACCTGGATTTTGTTTCTTCACCTCTTATCATATGTGGGTTGGACTTTCCTTTGGTGTTATGCAAATTCTGTCTGGTTTGAAAAACACAGTAACTTCATTTTCAAATTTCTATGTTTTTAGAGTTGACCTCAAGCTTTAAGGATTTGAAAATGGAGTTGGGTTGAGTTTATCTTTCTCAGGGATGGAAAGTAGAGTATAAAGTTAAGATAAAGGGCTTTTCTTTTACCTTTCAATCCCCCCAGCCATGAAGCTAAGTTTCACATATGCTTTTGCTGTCCCGAATTTCTCGAAGTGGATTAAGCCCTCTCTTGTTCGTAACCTCCACCAGTCTGTTTGTTGCTATTCTCTAAAATCAGCACCATCCACCTCTCTAAAACCTCAAATCCCGCTCTTTCTGAGGCCACCTACACACACAGCCACCTTGTCAGACTTGAAAAAATGGCATGAATGGGCCAAAAGTCTTGCTTCCTCCGTGGGAACTGCATTTGTGGATTTAGATAATGGTCCAGACTCCAGCCTTTTGTGCAGAGAGCTCAAGTGGCTCATGGAAGATGTGACCAAAGATTGTTTACTGCCTTGCCAAATTCCTAGTGAAAAACTTCAGGGGAATGTAGGGTTAAGGGTGAGCTTGGAAGACCTTTACAGGCTATGGAATCAGAGGATTGAAGAGAGGAGGCCTTTTCAGTACATTGTTGGGTGTGAATATTGGAGGGACTTGGTGTTGTGTGTTGAAGAAGGGGTTCTAATTCCGAGGCCTGAGACTGAACAGATTGTTGATATGGTGGCTGATGTGGTTTCAGATAATGAAGGGTTAAGAAAGGGCTTGTGGGTTGACTTGGGGACTGGAAGTGGTGCCATTGCCATTGGAATTGGGAAGATTTTGAAGAGTTGGGGCAGAGTCATTGCAACAGACTTGAGCCCTTTAGCACTTGCTGTGGCGGCTTTCAATGTGCAGAGGTATGATTTGCAGGTTAGTTATAACATATCTTTCTCAGGAATTTATGTGTGCTGTTTTCATTTTTCCCATCAAACCATTTTGGTGTCCATTTTCAGTCTTGATAAAACAAATTATCATGTTATTCAGGCAAGAATTTCCATTGTGTGTCTCTCTGGATTTTCATCATTCCAGTTAAATATGGATAAAAACATAGGTATTTGTCAAGAAAGAAATAATTATACAGAAGTTGCTATTTCCAAGCATACCTCCTTCTCATCCTTTTTGCTTTCACGACAAATAATAATCCAACTTGGGACAAATTCCCTGAACGAAAGTATGTTACAAAATTAGGATTCCTCTTCTTTATGGTTAACGAAAATTGCATGCTTCTTTCATCTTTGATAAGTACATGCTAATCTCTTGCTTTAATGTGCCAATCAGGATATAATTGAGTTAAGACAAGGATCTTGGTTTGAACCCTTGAAGGATTCGGAAGGTAAACTTGCTGGTATAATAAGTAATCCGCCGTACATTCCAAGTAGCCATATTTCTGGGCTACAAGCTGAAGTCGGTAGACATGAACCGGTAATTGCATTGGATGGTGGTGTTGATGGCACGGATGATCTTTTACATCTTTGCAAAGGGGCCGCATCTATGTTGAAACCTGGTGGATTTTTTGCTTTCGAGGTATTTGACATCTGTTTTCTGAAAGAACATCTTTTCTTCTGCTATAGTCAAATGCCCAACACACCTATATCAGCTCAAGTTGTAGTACATAAATCTTGTTAGTGGAAAAGTGTTTCATAATGATATTTGATGCTTAAAACTCGGTTCTTAATTAACATTGCAATGTCAAATCTCGAGTTAAAAATGCTAGATGCAAGTTCACATTTTTTTTTAAGACTTGGTTTAGACTATAGAATTAGGTATGTGCTGTATATAAAACATGCAAGGGAAATATTCAAGGAAATGTAGCATGTTTAAAAGTTGAATTAATTAAGCAAAGATGAAATAGCTAAATCTTCAATTTGTGTTTGTTATCTCAATCAATATTGTACAGATGGAGTTCTTTGCAGGTTGCAAGTTAATTTATTGAACAGTGTTTTGTTATATGATATAATTCTGTAGCCTGGCATTACGTTGAGCTCTCTCAATCTGTACTTTCTTCCCTGAAAACAGAAGAAAACTAAGCATAAATGAATTCAGGAAAGTACTTGCTGAGGAAGTACATGTATACACGTTTAAGTGAGTTTATGGTGACATGTACATGAATTATTACGAAATAGAGAGTAGACCTGTCAAATGACTCTAGGGGAAAAGTTAATAGCACTGTATGGCAAGTAGGCCTATATATCAGTCAAGAGAGACAGTTATACAAAAATAACTATGTATGATATTCACTATTCACACTGTGACGAACTTCCCATTTTAGTAGTAACATAAAACATGTCTTCGAAAAAAGTCATTGATGAAATTTTTGAAGAGAGAAGATGCAATTTATACAGTTTACAAGAGGCACTCCCAGAGAGGGAAACCCCAAAAGCATAAATCGTTGTGTCAATCCTTCTATGGTTCAATTTTATTACAAAGAAGAAAGAAATACAGGACAAACTGATAAGGGAAACTTTCAAAACCTGTTTTTCACCTTGCATCTTTCCACCAAATCAGACTTCTCTAGCACAATCCTAGCTAATAAACTGTGTCGCGCCTAAGCATAAATCTTCCTCAGATTTGGCCTTGATGTACACAGTGCACTCAGCTAAATCGAATACTTTCATCATTAAGAGCATTGGATAACCGAGAAAAGTTGGGTTGGAGTGAGGTAGGAGGTGTTGGATGTTTGGAATAGGTTGTCGCAAGGTTTGTTATTGACACAATGATGTTAAATGCACAGTTGTTTTTCTACTATTGTTATTGCTTGTTTTTAATCTTCTCTTTTTCATTCCTTTCTAATTGCAGACAAATGGTGAGGAGCAATGCAAACGTCTTGTTGACTACATGGAAACAGATGCTGGAGACAGTTTCCTTAGTGTAAAGATAATGCCGGATTTTGCTGGAATTCATAGATTTGTAACTGGATTCCGTAAATGATTAATATTCCTTTGAACACCCTACAAGAAATCTCAGCAATGGCCCTCCACATCAAAGAAAGAAACAAGAACTAATTTTTGTACCCTTGTTTTGTTTACATTTCCTTTTCCTTTCTTCACTTTGTTTGCTACTGTCGTAGGCACTCAAACCCAAGACAAGTCGAACTTGATTACCGGGTGTCACTTCAGTGACCTTGAGTTCATTTACTTGCTTTGAATCAAGTATGATAGTATTACAGCCAAAAATTAGTCCGAAGTGTTGGCAGTACAGCATTCTTGTCATGCACAAAGTGATTACTAGTGTACACTTTGCTTATGGATACCTGATTTTGGTTTATTTTTGAACTTTTAGTTAAGTAGATCAAGCAATGATTTCTATGTCTTACAAGAATCCAAGTCAAGTTTCGTGGATAAAATATTTTGGGGTAAAAGAAGAAAAAGAGGGTGAGTTGGTTGTGTCAAGAATCTTCAAATAGTCCACTAATCAAGCTTCCCTGCTAATACCATTTTGGCCTTCTTAGTTAGTACCTCTGCATTAAATACGAAAAAACATTACTTTGATACCAAAACAACTCTTTTCTGGGCTCCCTGCAGCTGCTCAGAACGACATGACATATGGAGTATAAATGTCAGACCACAAGTGTGAGTGGATATGGGGGCTGCCGGGATAAAAGTTGTCTGGAAAGTGTGGTTTCGGGTACCCTAGAAGCATTAGTCTTGAGTAAAGCTTCTAAACAGGTATTTTACCAAGAATAAACAAGACATAGTGAGCTTCACATAAGAAATAGAAAAAACAACATTTATCACAGTAGTAATGCAATTACCGTACATGTGACAGTACATCAAAACTGCCACATAACAACATATGAGACTTAACTCCACTTTTGTGATGTGTCAGTTTTGTTACACTACCACATATATAATGATACATCACCAGTGATGAAATATGGCAGCATTCTTGAGGAAAAACCACGCTGGCCATAAAGAAGATAGTGTGTACTCATAATTAGTCATAAGAAAGGACCGAGATGAAAATAAGTGTATACAGAGAAATTCTAGCTTTGCAGAGTTCAATTTTCCAAAAGCCTGTTTAAACCTAACAAAGGTTGACCAACAGAGTCTAAATCAAATTAGCCTTGGGGGGTTAGCCACCTCGAGCTTCCCTTCTGGTGGCATCATGCAGCAGTTCAACATCGACTCCTTCAGGAGGTAGCTGAACATATCTCACAACTGAGCCTCTGATGAAACAATTCCTCACCGAAAGCTGAAACATGAGTAAAAAACAGCCTGCTCAGTTGGAAAGTCTAAAATAACACCACATTTAAGAGAGTTCAATTCAAAACAAACGTTATAAAGGTTATTTTGCAACAAAAATTTTCACCATCCAGAAGAAATCTGCCTAGAATTCTTGAGCATTAAAAATAATTTCGAGTCTTCTAATGACTCAAAAGCTGACTCCCAGAACTCAACTTCAAAACAATATTAAGACTTAAAATTTCGTCCATTTTTCGCATGACCAACATAATACGATAAAAAGACGACAAATAAAAGAACACCTCCTTGGAAAAATAGACAGTATTTCATTGTTCCCTTCTGTATGTATCTCTATGGAATGGACTAACCTAACTCGATCCGTCTTATTCTCGAGCTCGAGATAATTTGTTCCCCCTATTCGAGAGGGTTTGGAAGCCTGTTTCCGTAGTTCGCCTAGTTCTAAATAAAGAGAATGAAGCCTGCACTCAAAATTGAAGCCACCATTCACCCTATGCCTAGTTTAATCCTCTTATACGGGGGCATTGCATCCAATTTTACCAGGGGATACTACATTCAGTCACGCAACACAAATAAGAGAAATTAGAACAGCAAGCGAAGACATCGAAGGATTGACTTAGCTGCTAGCATACAAAACCTATCCCCAAACTTGTATCGTAATGTTAGAATCAAAATCAATACGTGAAATTGTTAGCAATTAAAAATTCGTATACAGTACGATACACAACCATAAAAGCCCCCAAGATCAAGGAATTTGGGAACTCCAATATCAAAAGTTTGGGGTTCTTGTTTCGAAAACCCTAAACCCTAACTACTAATAATAATAATAATAATAATAATAATAATAATAATAATAATAGAAATGATTACCATGTGAGGGTACTTGTCTTGATCGACAACCCTAGTGTTCTCAAGCTTGATGTTGAGGTACTGATCGACAGAGTGAAGAGTTCCTTTAATGGCGAGATCGTTCTTGAGCTCCACTGTCACTTCTCTCCCCACCAACTCCTTAAAGTAGGAGAAGAACAACTGCAATTTTAAATTTTAAATTAAAAATTTAAAAAAAAAAATCACCCAAAAAAACTCAGTCTTTTGAGACAAAATCCAAAGACAAAATAAACTAAAAATCCGATAAAAGAAAAGAAAAAAAGAAAAGAAAAGAAAAGAGGGATTTATAAGTGAGTAGAAACCATATTGGTCGAAGGAATGCGAGAAAGGTAGGGATTTCGAATTCAGCGAGGGAATGAGAATAAGGTCGGTCGTCGTCGTCGTCGTTTGGACCTCAAACCCCTCTCTCTCTCTCTCTCTCTCTCGTCTTTATATATTGCGTAGGCGTAATCCGTGTTTCTAAGTTGTAACCAATGCCAGACCGACACTTACGATGCCCTTAACTTTAACTTAAATTATTGAAAGTCTTTAATTCTTTTTTTATTTTTCCTTTTTTTTTGGCTGAGATTTCAGTTTTGACGCTTGTGTCACTATAATTGTCTAGTTTTTAAGCAAAGATACGTAGAACTGACACTTGCCATTTTACTGATTTGAATTCCAAAATTATAGCATACTATTGTACGAACTGTCATTTTTTGTCTGTTTAATTGACAAAAGCGAAGGTTTTTTCAGTAGTTTGAATAGTAAAGTTGAGATTTTCTTAATTCTACGAGAACACCAAGTCATTATACATTATTCAACGAAAATATAAAATAAACTCATTATTTATGTGCGATAATAGAATTCTTATGTCTAAAAATATTATTGCGAGAATTGAATATCTGTAACTTATACAAAAATTTAATGGCTGCAAGTTTTATTAAATAAGTTGGCAACTAATAATAAATAAATTTTACCAATAAAAGTTCAATATGTGGCTCATTTTATTTTCCGAAGTGAGATGAATAAAGTTACTTTTTTTTTTAGCTAGGAAAAATATTAAAGACCAAGTTGTCGAAAAAACTATATCGACAACTTGGTCTTTAGTAGTTTAAAGAGGCACTTCCTCTATTTTTCACTTTTTTTCGCAGATGATAGTTTAATATTTGAAAAAACAATAATTCAAGATTGTCGATATTTAAAGAATGTTCTCTTAACATATGAACGAGCTTCTGGACAACTGCTTTTGTGTGCTCTTTTGGTGCAGTCACTTTGAAAATGTTTCTGAAATAGATCCTTGATTAGACAATCATAATAGCAATAACCAACTCTTTCTTTATAGATCCGGTTATAAGTCTTTGGCCTGTCTTTCATCTATCTTATTTTCGAACATCAATTATGATAAGTTTGCCATGTCTTTCAACCCTAATGTTACCGTAGAGAAGCACAAGTAGTTGAAAACAAGTTTTAACATTGAAGAGGTGGCTTGCCATGAAAAATATTTCAGGTCTTCTCTTTAGGGTCTCAAAAACCCGGTAGAAAGCTTTTGGTTCCATCACTGAGAAACTTTTCTCTTCAGATGGCGAAGAGATACAGCAGTTGCCAATCTATTCCCACTTATGCTATGAGTTGTTCTAAACTCTCATCACGTTCATATCGTGAGCTACGTCGATTTTACGCTAATCTTTGGTGGATTATAAAAAAGAAGGAAACATCTTCATTGGGCATCTTGGGACAACCTTTATAGACCAAAGGAGCATGAGGTCTTGGTTTTCGAATATTGACCTCTTTATTCAGGGGTTATTTTCAATCAAATTTACCCCTTCTTAAATTTTTATGTTGAAAAGTCAATACAGCCACTCAATTTCACACATTTTAAAATGTTCATGAGGTCAAATTCATAATTTTGTATACCAGAAATAGTAATTATTCCAGTAAAAAAAGAATAATTACTAGTTATGTTGGAACACCAGAAAAAGTAGTAATTATACTTGTGAGGGATTTTTCTTTTTTCTTTTTATATTTGATATATCAATATCTTATGCTTTCTTCTTTTTTTAGAATAGAGAATTTATGGTGGGTGTCTTTCTTTTTAAATTTTTCATAAATATCTGTAATATCTTTTTATAGCTAAATGTCCGAATGCACATGACATATCTAATTGAATATCATCTTTAATTTATGTGCTGCAATTCTTATAATGGTACATCATGCTTTACCTTCAAAAAATCTACTGATATATCGGTTTGCTAAATTGAAAAATTGTGCAAAACCACACTAAACTTTTTCACCTTTTGAGTTAAAACAAAAACATAAAACATATATTCCGCGAAATTGCCATCCAAGCTTTCAGATTAGATATTTATGTTTCAAAACTAAGTTACTTGCAAACCCAGCGTCAACAACAAATGTATTAAAAGTCTTGTTTTAATGGAATTTTAGATTGGTAATAGAATTCGAGTCTTTGTTTTCCTTTTTTCTTTTTTGGCATGTTTATTCAAGTAGTCACAACTCAAAATCTGGTCTCACAATCAATCAAGTGCAGCTCCATTAGATTTTTAATGGGTATTATCAATTTGGACCATTAAAGTCCGTTTTTATCAGGGACCTAAATAGTTCAGGACCATTAAAACCAATTTAAGTTAAATATAATCAAACAAATAGGTAAACAGCAATCATCTAATAAAGTAAGCTCACTTTTAGCATATTTTCATTAGTAACTACCCCCACCAATTTTAAAGAGAAAAATTGTACTATATCCACAAAATTGAAGATTGTAGGCTAAGATAAACTGCCAAAAAGGATATCGTACATAATGAATTAAATTCCCGACTCATTCTCTGCCATTACAAACTGCACAGCCTCACGGAGACAAAAAAAATATATGAAATCAGCCTTCAGCCTTCCATCCCGATCTGACAAAGCCAAGCTACGAGTATCAGTGACGGGCCAATGGAAACGCTTTGCCTATGATAAAAGAGTTCACATACAGCATATCCCAAACTAATAACTTGAGGATATCACCAACTCTATAACACCATTTAGTAATACAGATTATACACCAAGCCTCTCCAGGCTCCAGCATTTGATGTCAGCAGATTGCATATATCTATATTGAAAAGGTAAAAAACGTTATTGGGACATCCGATTTAAACACAAAGTACAAAATACAACCGTGGTTTCCAGTGATAGTATATATTTAGAGTTGATAGAAAACCTGCATATCATTTTCCTTGGCTAAAGGATCGGAGGCGTTTGATGAGATCTTCTTTCAAAGACTCCGGTATTTGAGAAATGAAAGTCGATTTAGCATCCCCGATCAACAACTTCCTGAGTAATAATAGTGCACAAACAGATTAGGTTTAGTTGATCAATAGTACAGACAAGGTACAGAAAAAGCGGAAGCGAAACCAAAATCCAGCCTAACCAACCAATTTCACATTTAAAATCCAAGAAATAAGTAAAAATTAAAACTTGAAATCAAAGAATTTAACTAAGATACCGAAGTACCAAACTTCAAAATTTACGTACATATTGAGCTAAATTTTAACCGCTAATGGACATGAGCTTCCAACTTCCATTATCACAGAAAGGTATTAATTAACCGATAGGGTTTCAGGACAACTTGAAGAAAAATATGATGCAATTCAACCAGATTTTGAAGCATAGAGTTACCACAGAATCGCTGATTCAACTTCTTCTCTGTATTGCTTCTTTTCTCAATGTAAAGTTTATATAAAGCCCCCTGTTTGGGATGACTTTTACTTTGAGAAGTAAAAAGTATAAGAAGACCTTCTTAGAAAAGCTAGTGGATCCATACTTCATTACAAAGTTCTTTTAAATAGAAAAAGGTCTCATGAGAATTCATTCAAACACTCTTAAAAATAACTTTTGGGCTCTAAAAGGTCTTTGGAAGCTATGCCAAATAGGCTCCTGTACTCTTACCTTGTTCTCAATAATTATGGATTAATCAAGAGAATGAAAAAAAAAGTGCCGTTTATAAAAAGCACAAGTGGGTCAGTTTTGTGTTAAGATGCAGCCTCTAGAGTTCATCAAACAACACATACAAACTAAGTTTTACAAAAACAGTTAAACTGGTACGTTAATTTGTATTATAGGATAGAAAGGTTTGACCTTCAACCTCCTTTAAAAATAAGAACCCACCTATCAGAAACTTGTCCCTTCACCTATTACCATAATTACAAATACTTAGAAAAGAGTTACTTCTACAACAATTTTAAGTATATCCCTTTCCAAATTAATAACTCCTTAGAACATGACCTAGTTTCCACAAAAGGAATCTAAACCAGACAAGATTATATCTTACAATTCCCAGCCCCAAGGAAAAAGACCAATTTATAAGGAACATCGGCACCCCAACTTTCTTCCCATACTAAAGATTCCTAGCTCAACCCTTAACATTTCCCAACTCAAACTAACCTCAATAAGTTAAATCAAAGTCGAAGATAATCCAAAATCTCAAACTTCCAACCAAATCCAGGGTCTCCAGACCCAAGGGAAGAGGAGCCTGAAGAATTCATCAAGCTTTTATTCTCCTTTTTGGGCTTGAAAAGAATCAATCAAAACTTCGTATTGAGTAAATTCAATTAAAATCCTATCCAGTTCTAGCAAAGTAGACGGACAAGAATTTTTCCAAAATCAATCTGAGGCCAGAAACTGTTATCAGATACAAAGGACTAAGCACACTGCACACAAACCCTTCTATGAAAACAGAGAACAGATAGATTAGATAGGAATTCTCCCTATTATACAATTCTATATTAAGTTGAAGGCCCTCTATAAATATTATCGAATCAAAAGAAGACAACAAAGAAAGACAGGCTTATTTTGATAAACACACATGTCTAGGACTGATAGATGAGAAAAAGATCTCTCATCCAAGTATCTTCCCAAAATCTGATTAGATCTCCCTTCATCACTATCACTTAGTATGTGTCAAGAAAGAAGAATAACCCTGAGATCAAAGTTTCGATGAACTTCAAAAAAATCCTCTTAACAATACTAAAATCCTTTCGGTTTAATTGATTGAACATCCGTACACTTAGTATGCTGCACCGTAACAAATTCATCTCCAAGAGAGATCCTCAGAGCCATTTAAACCAGGTAATATTTTACTTTTGATGTCACCAAAACTAGTACTCTTTCTTTACACGGAAGGAGAAACTTTAATTAATCATAGAAAATACGTGATAAGCAAAAGACTAGAGGACAAGACGTCCTCTATCAACCTAAAAGTATCCAACAAATCATAGTCCCCAAAAAACTCCTCAACCCCTTAAAGCATAGAAATTTCTTTGAATTCCGACACGTGCAACCCACAGAGACCTAATACTTCAGCCTATCCCCCAAATAAAACAAATCTTTTTTTCCTTCCCTAAAAATCAACCTATTGTTTCCAGCCAAATAATCCAGAATAATGCCAATACTACTGTATTCTATCACAGCTAGTGCCCTTCAAATTTAGCTTCTGTTAACAACCTCCGAAAAGATAAAATGATCCTCAAAACCCTACCACTACACCTTATAAAAATTTCATTAGCCTATCTTACTTCCCGCAAACCAGAGATGTTACTGTAAATAAAGAGAAAATAGACCAGAATTCTTAAATTAAGACATTTGCTAGCTTTTGCCATCAAAGACAGACAGAACAAAGATATTTCATTCGCTACTCACCCATGAAACAATCAATCTTGGAAGCCCAATGTTGCAATATACAGCTAATAATTAGAAGTTCACTCTTTGGCATGCTAATTTCAAAACTGAATTTTAGACTACACTCTGCAGTGCAACAACCTTGTGGGACTACAATAATCCTTCGGCTCCAACAGATGAACAGACTAGCCAGATTACAGAATTTTTCATACTCTCTACAAACCAATAAAAGGGTGTCATTAGGAACTTGAAAATTTGAAACTTCTGCCCTGTAGGGCTCTTCCTAAATTGAAACACTATGATCTAGAGCACTCGCAAGAACTATCCACCATCCCCAAAAACACGAAAAATAAACAAGAAAGCAGATACCCTGTCTTACTCTAGAATGTGCCCGAACTAGCTTTATACTTAAATAATGAAAAAGTTTTCTAGGGTTTTGTGTTCTCATATTTGTTGAAATTCTATGATGTAGTTCTGCATGCTTTAAGTTTGGACTGCTTGTCCTCTGATACTTGTACTCTTTATAATTTCTATTCTAGAGAATATTTATGTTCCTTATCAAAATAAAAAAGTAAGCATGGACTGCTTGCCCTCCAATACCTGTACCCTCTTTATATTTTCTACTCTAGTGAATATTTTGGTTCCTTACCAAAAAGAAAAAGAGGGCGTGGAAGCCAAGAGGGTTAGTCAAGTGGTCCCAAGGTCAGCTCCCATAAGGTCTGACGTTCAATTCCTCATGAGAACTAACAATATGCTAAAGTATCCTTAGTAAGATGACAAATATCCCAAAAAAAAAAGGGTGGGGTGGTTTGCAGTTTTTCTGCATAAAAGACTTTATCGATTAGAATAAAAAGAAAAACGAGATCAAAACAAGCTGGCCATAATACAAGAAAGTACAAGGTAGGCAAACATTTACTTTACCATAGTTCATTGCTACTTCATTCTGTGGCATTATCAAATCACCAGATATCTACTTTACTATCCATTATAAAAACAAATCACCAGATATCTACTTTACTATTTATTATAAAAACCACAGAATTTTCTCAATTCAAATAAATGCTAAAAGAAACTACATTTTTTTTATAAGATATCTATTTTGTCTCCCTGGGACTCGAACCCATGACCCAACCCTCACATTCACACACACCCCTGAGTCCCAGACCAATTTTTTTTTAACAAATTTTGTTCTGCGGCATTATCAAATCACCAGATATCTACTACACTATTCACTATAAAAAACACAGAAAACTTTCAGGATTCAAATAAATGCTAAAAGAAACTACATAATTAGTTAAATTTTAACAAATTTCATTTGTATGGAAAAGAGAAACCACGTGAAGGCTAAAGAATACCTTACCCTAATTCATTTTCAGTTAACGGAGTGGTTCCTGCTTCTCCTGTATGTAACCTCTTCCTTGAACTCATGAAACTGTAAACCTTCTCCGTCCAACCACATGTTCGCAAAACTGAAGAAGCTTCTCTTACGAGGCTAATGGATTTGAAACATATCAAGGGAAAAAAGTGTCAAATAAGCCAACAAACACAAGTAAAATGTTTAAACCTCACACTGAAAATTCTAATTAAAAAAAAAAAAAAAAGAAAGAAAAGAAAGAAAGAAAAAGAAACCGAAAAAACAAAGAGGCCAATTGGGAAGACTATTCAGTGCAGCCAAACTAAGTAAAATGTTTAAAGGTTAATGTATCAATGGCTTCTAGATTGTAATCAAGTTCACAAGACATACAAGATAAAAAATTGCGATCCATGAATATATAAGCATAATAAAAGTAAATAAAAGCTATTTATTTACTTTTTTATAAGAAACTATAATTTATGAGAGAGGGGTACACTTACACTTCCTTCAGATCTTCAACTTTTTCCCGAGATTGAGCATCCTCTGCTAACAAAATGCAAGGATCCTCCAATGGTTTTCTTTTGGACCCAGACACCATAACATGGAAGTTAACTTCACCATTAACCAAATCCTGGTGATTGGTCCCTCTTGTAGTTTTTAACTCATCCTTGGTACCACTACCTTCACTGGTCTCTAGATTTACTGTCTGAGGTTTACCACATCCTTCTGTTTTAAAAGTTGCTTGGCTCTTCTGAGAGTCAATACCATTAACTATCTTATTGTTGTTCAAACCATTTTTGTTTACTGAAGCTGACTTAGCTTTCTCTATTTTTTCCAAACAATTAGTCTCTTTTGCATTCCCATTAGCTTCCATGGACCTGTTCTTAAAAACGTTCCCATTACTGATTGAAGGTCCTCTGGAATTAGAATTTCCATTTATATTAAACTTAATATGTGGATTGGATGCCACTTTATCGGCCTTAGACCCAGCTAACGTATCCTTTCGAGAAGACTGCTCATATGGCTTTGCATGCACACCCTTAAGTGGAAGAGCAGGCTTCAGGCTTTTAGAAGCTTCATGACCATTGCAGTCTCGGGATTTTACCCCATTGGAAATGGTGCCAGCAAGAGAAGTGTTAGCAGTTTCTGGTCTTTGATTGGTGCGAGAAAAGAAAAGAACGTAAACCTTTTCTGACAACACCTCTTGAACAGTCGAAAGTGAGACAAATGAATCATTGCAACAATACCACCGACCCATTGCATCCTACAGAAAAATAGAGAACAATGATCAGTTTGAAGTTAACTTCAATGTTCTCCTCATGCTTATGAATGCAACAGAGTATTGCATACCTTGATATAAGCATAATAATGTCCAGACTCAGGTGAGAAGCCTGAATGAACAATAGTACCAAATAGCTTATACTCTGGTCGCAGATCCTGCAAATAACAAAATAAAATAAAAATGACTTAATTCAAACAAGATAAGACAAACATACAAGAATTACAAACAAAACACCAATCTCACGGAACTGTAGTGTAAATACAGAGTCTGGATGGAAAAGAAAAATGTTCCTATAAGCAAACACATGGCATGAAAGAAAGCAAAGAGACAAGGACCTAAAAATTTAAAACAATACAACCAAAGAACTAAATATATGCATTTAAAATTTCAATATCGTCATAATCAGCTCAGAAATTTTAAGAAGATAAATGCTCTGCCTACATCCAATTTGTTATAGAATCTCTTAATTTTTCATCCATGTGCATATAGTGCAGAAAATCCCGCCAAATGGCAAAACCTTGTAACATGCTATTTGAGTGGACGTTTAGAGGATGTACTATGCTGTTTGCTATGTGTCCTTTCGAATTTTCCATGACCTTATGTTTCCCGCTACAAAATTGATGACTTCCGATAAGGTCCTGGAGATTTTCTTAAAGAGGGTGAAGGCTTATTTTTGGGCAGTGGAACACCAAGGTACGCACCAAGATAGATGTCATGGATAAACACCCTTGCAATACTACCAGTTCTTTCTTTTCCTTAATAAAAGTATTACACTAAAAACTTGAAAATACATGATGATAAGGTTTATTAAACTCGAAAGTTCCAACACAAGAAAGATAAAATAGAAAAAAAATTGGGCAGGTAAGTCATAGGGCACATCACTAGGGAGTTTAAGGTAGATGGATGCACTCCGATACAATCATGATGCTAGGTTTCGATCTTGACATATCTAAGACGGGTCAACAAATTATATCCAACATGCCTACTTTGCCAATAAGAAGATGGCCAATTTTGCCAAAAGGTCACATCACCGTGTTAGAGCATTTAGTGAAGTCACATTCACCACGTTACCAGCCCATACGGGATCAATTATTAGATCAATTGTTGAATCGTGGGCAAACTGTGATATGTGTCACAACTCACAAATTTTAGGAGCTCTTTCTACGTTGTGGCATCAAGTAAGGAGCCTAGGGTTGTTACTTTGCTAAGTTACAATGAACTGACCGCATCAAATGAAAAGATTGGCAATTGGCATATATTGCCTTAACTTCTAAGATGAAGCCACAAGGCTTTTATACGTTGCAAAATACTTATATCTCCCTAACCGAAAGGCATTCTGTGCTGAACCAGCAAAATTTGGTTAGCACGTAGACCAGAATAATTTCCTTTGATATGTCTAGTGGTTGTTCACATCCAATTACGCTAAAGGGAGAAGCACGCCTAACCCTAATTTCATTCCCAACTCAACAGTTAATGCAAACAAGGGTAGAGCAGCTGCTGCCTTAGTGCCTCTCCTAGTTGAGCGTTTTTCCTTGGTGAAATATATAGAGGAAAATAAGGAAATTACATATATCATTGTAGCAACAAAATTAACATGATTTTGGTCTGATAAAAATTTCAAGTCATATATCACATTCTTTTATTAAAGTAGGAATTTCACACATCAAATTCCTGAGAACGTTACCACATGCACATCCTAATTAGAAAATTAAAATCTTCTATGACTTGCATGAGTTTACTGTCTTAGTCCTATCCTATGTGATACTAATACTATGAATCCTATGACCATAAGTCTAAGACTAAGATAAACAACCCCATGTTACCTAAGTTCACTGAATCTATCACTAAACTTAAACATACCTGGCTTGCTTTACACATGAAGCTTGAAAGCACCAAAACATCTTCAAACGCAATGGACTTATCAATCTTCCCACCGAAAAAGCCCTCAAATCTCTAAAAACCAAATCCAAAAAGTTCAAGAACAGAAATAACATGAGAACACATAACATATCGAAATCAACAACGCAATAGGAGTAACATAAGAGTTAGAAGAAACCATAAATCCACCTTGAGCTGGATCACGAGGATATTTGGTGCTTGAAGAACTGACATTTGCTTCCTTGCTGGTACCAACTTCTTGCAACTATACAAGCATAACTTCCTCGATCAGAAAAATAAGGACTAAATAAAATGGTATAACTGAATATATAATTCTACTTATTGAAAAAAACATTCCAGGCCATACCTCTCACATTTGTATTTATTGTTACCATCCAAAACTTCTGGCTGAAAGAACCTTTGCAAGGCGTCTTTAAGCGAATTGCTATGCAAAACATCAAGACTAATATCCATTATCTCATCAACCTTATTGGACTCGTTGCCACAGGAAAGACACTTCACCTGGCTCTGCAAGGCACCCCCAAAGATCTCTTTCACCACCGTGCCGCTGCCGCCATTACCGCCGCCCCCGTTCCGCCGCAGCTTCTTGAGGCGGAGGCAGGTGTTGTGGCAGGCATCAATGACATAGCGGAGGAACTCGTGGGCGTCTTCCTGGCGGCCGCCGCGGAAGTTCTCGGAGAAAATCCTAAGACAGTTCTGAATCTTCATGGGCGCATCGAGGGGGAGATCGATGCTCAAAGACCTAACTATCCGCTTCTCGAGGATGCAGAAAGGGCAGTCGCGCTTGCGGTCAGCGTCCGAAGAGTCGCCTGAGCGAGAATTGAACCAACCAACCAATCAGTCAAGCTTCAACAATGGCGGAAACCAAAACCTAGGGCAGACCCAAAAAAAAAAAAAGAAAAAAAAAAAAAGGAAAGCTAAGACTTACAGAGAGAAGAATGCTGTTTGCGGAGGCAGAAATTGGCGAGAGGAGGAGTGTAGGTGAGGCACTGGAGGACGCTATTGAGGTAGCAGGAATTGCCGAGGTTCTTCAACCCTAATGGAGGACCGTTCTTCCGCTTCTGACTCAGTAAACTCGGCTGCCAACTCATTTGCAATTGGTGCAGGCCCATCAACGACGACCTCCTGTTGATGGCGATGCCGCATCGCACGTCGTCGTTTTGACGCTTCCACTCCCCAACCGCCACGCCCGCCGCCGTCGCCACCTCCTCAATCGCATGACGCGCCCTCACTTTCCCCTCTCTCTTTCTTCTCTTCCTTCCTTTCTTTCTTTCTTTCTTTCTCTCTCTTCTTTACTATTACTATTAGTTAGAGCGCCTTATTCTTCTTCCAAGTCGAAAGAATTAGGAAACGAGCTTTTGGAGGAAAAAGAGACGGAAATTGGCTTTCCTTCCCTCTTGCCGCTGTTGGGGAAATTAGGAAGGAAAAGGGGACGGAATAGTCGGTTGGAAAAGAAATATAATGGCTACCAAACCTCGAATACCCCCCCCTTCTCAATCTCAGATTTTTTACGATGGTTCACTTCATATTATTTTTCCCTCTTTTCTTTTTTTCCTCACTTCTTGTATATTGTTTGCCCTCGGAATTAGTTGATTTAGTTTAGGACTCTTGTTCCTCTCTTTCCTCCTGGACTCGGCGTTTTGATTTGCTTTATTTTCTCATTTTTTAAGGGCAAAAACTTGGAAATTGCATTGTTGGGAACGAGATTCTTTTTTTTTTCCCCATACTTTGGGTCTGTTAAGTATTTTAGCAGAGTGATGTTATGGGAAGCCATAAGCTGCCAAGCACCATAAGAGTTATTTTTCACTAGAAGATGAAATTAATATACTAGGTCCCGCACTAAATTCTAACCTAAGTGTCATTTTATCTTCAAGTGAAAAAATTGCCACCTCATGTGGTATTTGACATCTTAAGATGTTTCATAATATTAACTATTTTAGTATTTTTGTACTCTATTGTATGTCCTTTTGTAATTGTAGTTGTACTCCTTTTATAGTTGTAGTTGTGTTGTGAGCAAACAAGAAGTAGCCATAAGAAAAAAATCTAGTCGTTTGATAAAATTTAATTTACAAAACTGTTCAAAACATTATCTAAATATTTGGTAAATTTTAGAGACTGACATTGTGTACTCTAGAATGATGTATTAGGCAAATTATATTATGATAGAAAAATCAGTTTTGAAAAGTAATTTTTATCATACTTCTCAAATTCTGCTTAAAATAACTGTTATATAACAACTTTTATTCTACAACTTTTAAAATCTGCTAACGGATTTTTTTTTTTTCTCTAACAGCTAAACGGCCTTTTACTGCTTGGCTATTTCTAGTCAAAGATATGGTAAGAACATTTTCCCCCTACTATTATGGGTTTTATTAGAACATGGAACTCGTACTGATCAAAGACATTTCATACGATATATTTTGCGTTGAAGTATTATGAGAGATTAAAATAACATCATTCGTGATGTCTTTAGCATTTCTCAAAGCTATATTTAGTAAAGAAAAGATGGGTCGTGCTAGCACCAACCGTATATTCGTATGACGATCATCGCATCACAACCTTCTATATTTGTGCGCCCACAATGAAATTCACGTGCGGCTCATGATAGTGGAGGAATGTTATATTCAACAAACGTGACTCGTTTGAAGCAAGGCAAATGAGTTATGATAATAATCGTTACCGATGTTGATCATACTATATAGGAAATGTCCATCTCAAACATTGTCTCTTTTCTCAAGTTAATTATTATCCTATCCAAATATTAGTAAAGGATTCTGACCACCAAATGTAACAAATGTCAATCCAAAAAAAGTATTTGGAATTTTTCTATTTTTTATTTTTTATCTTTGTTGAACTATTCTAAGAATGTTGAGTTGAAAATACAATTCTATACTCTAGAGTGAAGTAATTCTATCATGGTTATTTTTGAAACAGTTGTAATTAGATCATTTATTTTAGACGTACATCTCTAAAGTATGGTACTTTTTATTCTAATCTGCATTACAGATAAGTATTTGATATATTCTATTTAAGAAACGATCGCGCTCATGAAACCATTAATCATTGTAGTTTTTTTTTTTTTTTTTTAAATTTTTTGTGTGTTTTATGTTACTCTTGCATCATCTCTAAACCATGGTAAAAGCACTTTTAAGCCTTATTCCTTATGAAATGAGATGTCAAATGTTCTCATCTTGAATGTCAATACGTACACAAGCTTAGCTTCATAGTTTGCCATGATCAAGCAGCATAAACAGGGATTCATCACCTGGCGATGGACACTCTTTTAGTAAAGACTTTATGAAATGATTAAGCAACACATTCTCTTTTAATAGAGACTTTACGGAAACGGGTTAGAAAGAAAAATATGGATTAGACATCACAATTCACAAAGCGCTTAATGCCTTAATCCTTATTAGGGAACTTTTGGCATTTCCTACTCTGTCTGTTTTATTTTATAGTCGATGTTAACATGAACCCAAATGAATTCTACGGTAGGATTCAGACAGAATGATAATAATCTCATAAACAACAATGTTTAACTAGGACTTATCTGATAACAATGCCTCCACAGAAACTCAAACCAAAACGACCATCCGATTTAGGAAAAGTCTCAAACCAACCCTAAATTGTCTGAATCCACACATAAGCCAGGACCAGAAGTGCCACTAACCCAAATGTCAAAAACCAACATAAGCTTTGTTCAGTTGCATGGTTTATAATGTTTAGCCACCATATTTTCCATTGTGAAATTGAAATACAACTTTTGAGAGAGGAAAGGTGAGGAAAGTAGGAACCAAGAAAGAATTGAAAAAAGCAAACAAATTCCCATTGTCTTTGCTCATACAGTTACAAACTAGACAAATTATCCATTAAAATAAAAAAATTTAACCATTTAAACACTTCAAAAACTCAACATGAAATGAATCACATGCCTCACATTAGAAATTTGCTGAAGTAAATGATAATTTAATTCTTGCAATATACCAGGTTGAGGTTTAATCTACGTAATTCCAAATATAAATCAGCAACATATTCTCCTGGGCATAACTATTGATTCAAAATTTTCTGACAAGATAGTACAGGACAACTGTGATCCGAGAACTTCCTTTACAAACAAAGTATCAATGAATAGAAGTGCGCTGACTTCTGAAAATGCAGTCCTCTGCAATGATTAAATTTACGAATTTAATATCTTTACAGTTCGATTCGTTCTGATCCCTTCCATTGCAACAGTGCCCCATGATAGGAGCAGCTGCAACAATCAATAAAAAGACATAAAGATCTGAGCTACTGATGCATCACTAAGACAATCTAAAATTACCCACGTATTATCAGATGAAAGCGTAAAACAAAAGTAAATAGCAACTGTAACACAAGCTCATCGGTTTCCAGGGCGCTGGGGGTTTTTTGAAGTGAAACATATTTTAAAAGAGAGAATGAATAAATAAAACAAGTACTGTGTGAGCATGGATTTGTTATCATACCTTCTTCAAAATAACTTGGAAGACTGCTCCTAATGTATTTCTACTTGTTGGGACCTGAGGGTGAGGTCAGTTGTACAGACTGAGCATTTTCTGTATCATCAGAGGTGCGACGAGTAGCTTCTTTTTTCAGCTTGTGATTGTTATACGCTGCTACACCTGCTATGGCTGCATGAAAAATATTCATAATTAAAATCAAGTCATTACACTATTCTTGCATCTTTAAATCAACATTTCACTAGAATTTTTTTCAATGAAATAGTAAATATAGTTCAAGGAGCATATCTATATATACTAGTTATTTGCATTCTTATGGACTTTGCTAGAGATCAATGAACCAGATTAACTGAGAGAAGGCTGGAGGGAGAGATTAATGAACCAAAATTGTCAAGCAAAGTGTTATGCTTTGGGAATAGGCTGTGCATTCCGGCAGGCTGACCAGTGGTGTGTGTGCGCGCGAGCATATATAGACATATTGACATAGCACTTGTTTAATGTTCTTTCCTAAGGCTTTTTTCTAGGCGTCAATTGTGATTCAAGAATTAAATGATTTGACAAGTTCTTTATTAGAACCCATTATAATACATACAACAATGTAGAAAAAAATGTGTTGTTAGTTACTTACCAATGGCATAACCAAAGAGATTTATTATTGTCAGCTTTGTATCAGCAAATAAAAGGGCAGACAACAAGACAACAACCCAATCCTTGATAACTCCAGCCACACGAATGGTCAAAGCACTTGTATGCGTGATCACAAGGAAAACTGATAAGTTGAGGGCGAAAGTACACAGAGAGTTGAGTGCTAGAACAACAGGAGGAAAGTTCCACGAGCCACTAGCATCTATCTTTGGCTTCTCAAGAAAAATCCACGGAATGAATAGGCAAAGAGCACTGCATAGTAGAAAATTTTAATTCATATAGGCATTAATTTACAGGTAGAAAGAAAATCTTTCAAAGGTATGGCTGGATACAAAAGAAGATCAACATGATATATACCTGCAAGGACTAACATAGTACATGACAGATATGGGGTTTAGCTTAAGTCCCTTCCTTTTAACAAAAATTTCCATGAAAATAAGTCTTAAAGCTTCTCCAACAACTCCTCCCATCTGGTAAACCACTCCTACCCAGTTGATATTTATTTCACCAATGGAAGCCACTAGAACACCAAAACTTATCACTGACATGATCAATAGCATTCTGCAGCTCATTACCTCGAGTCCTGCTGCTACTCCAAGAATGAATACAGCCACCGGCACTGGATAGGAGTCTCATTTTAGATATCAGATATTACAAGTCGTGAATATAACAAAAAGTAGTATACATATCCAGGAGCTATTTGTCATGCTACAATCTTACAAATCCACCCAACCAAAAAAAGAAGATCTTATCTGACCAAATTTAATAGTTTACGAAAAATAGTTTCAATTGGCTGAGATGAACTAACTTCTGAAGGCTCTGCATATTTAGACATTGTGAGACCATGAAATAGGAATATCAAGACTTACTGATGGCCTTCAACATTTGTGCAAAAGCAACAGAAATATAAAGGTAGGCAGTGTTTCCCAGCCAAAGCGTCATTGCAAACATCGCACCAATTGGTACAACTGATGTTAGGTATCTGAAATTGAATAATAACTTTCATCAGAGCCAGGACACCAATAAATGTTTTAAAGGAATAAGAAATGAGCTAAAACTAATGACATGGTTGTATTCATCTAGGATTAACCGGAATTACAGACAGAACAATATAAAAACGAAGACTTCTTCCACCAGCCAGTAGGATTATTTGAATAACTAGCTGTGACACTTCACACTAATAGTTCAAGAGCGTTTCAGTTCTTTGTAAGCAATTCTAACAAAAAAACACCTTTTATTGCTTAACGGAAAAAAATTACAAAATCTTTTGTGCTCTTCTGCAGGAAATTTGTCACCCTATGTATGGAGCCAGCAGAATTCTTTTTGTTTTCAATTTCTTTATAACTATTTATTTGTTAAGGTTTTTCTACTTCCAGAAGACAGAACTACAATAGGATGAGTAGATCTTCTACATATGACTTGCAAGTTGCAAGAAACCAATAATTCACATTTCTACAGCTCCATGACTGCATTAGTATGCCTTATATCCATGGTGAAATCTAAAAACATGCGGAAAGTACTCATAGAAATCAATTTAGGGTGCCCAGTCTCTCACCAAGCTTAAGCTTGGTCATTGGTGCTCTGCATTAAGAAAAATCTGCAACAAAACAATACTTCTTCATCGACCTTATCCAAAGCACTTAAACACCCCAAAAATTATTGTTGTCAAAAAGTAAAATTTGTGGAAGTAACATAGTCAAGAAGATTGGACAAATTTCAGGTTCTTCAATACAAACTAAATTTCTCCTCACTAATATTCATTATGAATTTTTTCTATTTTAATGTTATACTAAAGTATAGCTAATTACCATTTTGAAAAAAAATGACAAACACACAACAAATTGGAATTTAAGAAACAAGGAAGATAGCCGCTTCATTACTTACATTTCTGCAGTCATTCCTTCTTCAACCTTCATAATCTGTGAGGTATGAAAGACCAAGATTAACAGTTACACTAAAAAGATCTGATCCAAAGATCGCATAAAACAAATTTACTCAACTGAATACCTTAAAAACTTTGGTGACGAGAAAACATAAGACTGAGGAGAAGACCATGTGAAGAAGAGTCAACCCAAGAGGATAAGGGAAGTTTATTTCCTTAGACGATAGAACCCACTGCATTTCAAGATTATAAAATGATTACTTCAAACAAGAGGATGAAAGAAAACATAAATCTCTTGATAACAATGATGATGAATTACTGATAACACCAAAAATAAGACGATGAGGGTAATACTATCCAGATTAAATCTGATAATGAACTTAGTAATAGGAATACCATAATACGTTTCTTGTGTCACATAATTCAATTCTCAAAACACATTCATGATTTCACAATAGAAACAATTATGAAAAGTTTCCCATAAAAAAGGTGGTGTTCAAGCAATATAAAGGAATTGAAATACAACAAACAACTGATTCTTGATGCAACGCAACATTAACATGCATGGTCATGTACGTAATATTTTCCATACTTTTTCTCTAAAGGGCTATAAAATATTTGTTATTACACACATATCTACTCTGAAAAGTAGTGTCTCATTTTCAAGGTTCCAATTTCTTTCTCCTTGCAATTTTTTGAACACTTGTTCTTCAAAGTAGTGGAACTGAAATAAGAGCCAAAGAAATGTTTTCATAGAACACAAGCATTGGTTAATCAAACCCTCCCATTTCTAAAACTGGTTCTTGAAAAGCATATGGGAAAAGAAACAGTCAAACCACTGTCCAAAAACGACTTCATCACAAAGCTAATTTCAACCGGAGAAAAAAAAGGGGGTCTCTATCTGAACCAATTCTAGACACAAAAGTGGCATTCTCTATTCGATTTCGACAAAAGTGGCATTCTCTATTCGATTTCGACAGTTTCCATAGGAATTCCTAGCGATTTTCTCAGGAACCAAACGGAACGAAAGCGCAACAATTTGACCAAATGCGAAACTGTAGATCTAATACACGTTTGGGGGAAAGAAGTGAGAGACGTACCTTGTTGAAGAAGATTTGGCCGCTGGAGAGGGCGATGTATAGGAGAAGGTAGGCGTAGGTCCGTAGCCGATCCGCCATTGGAGCGAATTTTGAGAATGAAACCAAGGAGTTGTCAGCAATTGTATTCTGTAATGTGATATGTACGGCGTATAACGTATATATGTGTGTATATGTATGTATGTAGGAACTACAGAGTAAGCTATACGCCTAGCTACTAGTAGACTACGAGTACGTAGTCGCAGCGGCAAAGTAGGGGTAAAATGGACCAGAAATTTAGAGAATTGAGTCTTAATTGGAGGGGAGGAGCAGCAAAAGCTCGTTGATGTAGGCAAACATGGCTATCATCGCCGAAATAAAGTTTGGCTTCTCATCCTCCAGTCCTATACAGTGAGAAAGTAAACGTGCGTTTTGACACTTTTTTGAGTTTAATTACTCTTTTATCCCCTGTTTTGGATTATTGGACAAATCTTTAGATTCTATATAAATATGGCAAAGAATACTAACAACGCTCGCTCACTTTTGCACTTTTCTAATGCTTGATACGTGAATTCCACTATAATTTGTTGTATTATTAAAATATTAAACTAAATAGTAGAATCCACGTATCAGATAATAAAAGTGGAAAATATAAAAGAAAATACATTTAGTACTTCTCTAATATGATTTGTGACTTGTCTATTAAGTGGTAATAAATTCATTCTTACATACATGTTTGGGGATTGAGGGGATAATTTGATTTATCATAAACATTCTACAAAGTCCTCTTTTTATTTGAAGACTTTATTTTACTACATTCTTTGTTTTTCTTGTTTAGAGATGTTTTCCTCCATTTTGATGTCACTAATGAAATTTTTTTAAAAAGTTTATGCTGCATTTGGTAGAGGGAAAAAGTGGAAGGAAACACTGGAGAGAAAAGTGAAGAGAAAATAGAAAAATGAATATTTAGTCATTCGTATGAGAGAAAATAAGGAAGAAATGAAAAATGGATAGGCAAAAATAAAATGTGAGCTCCAACATTTTTTAATCTCACCAAATTGAAAAGATAAGTGGAAGGAAAAAGTTATATAACTACAATGAATAAGAAATTATACATATGGATGTTTCGTAGAGACGAAAGAAAATGTGAGGGAACGAGAGAATATGAGGATCAGAAATATGTATAAAGAAAAAGAATGTGCATTTTCTCTGTAAAGTGATTTATTTTAAAATAACTATTTTACCCTCAATATTATGATTTTAAAAATTGGTATATAAAGGCAATTTGGTAAATTAAATTCTTTTATTAGCTAAATTTTTTTTTCTGAGAAAAATTTTTGTGGATCCCCTCCTTGTTTTTCCTTCTTTCTCTTCCTCTCTTTTTCTTTCTTATCAAACAATCCAAAATTTCTATTATCTCTCCATTTTTCCTTCATACTCTTTCTTTCTTCTCTTTTTTCCCTCCTACCAAACATAGTCTAAATTTTTTTTTTTCCTTTGTATCCCAAATATTTTCCTTTCCCTTATAAGTTTTCCTTCCTTCCTACTAAACATAGCTAAGAGTCCAAGACTGGTATTTTTATTAGAAAAATAACAAGTAATATATAAGATTATGCTAAAATAACAAACGTTTATAATAAAGTTTAAATAAAATTAAAGTTATCAAAACTTTGCTTCCAACAGACGTGGTATCAAATGAGTTCGTTCACGGCTCAAGAAATCTTACAAAACAATAACTATATTAATAATCGAGGCCTGTGCATCACACAGTTTCTTTAAAACTGATTCACCTCCTCCACCAAAGTACTCGAGGTTTATTATGGTATTAGTCAATCTCTCATGATGCAACGACTAGGAGCAGTAAAGCAAACACTCAACTTCTACTCAGGCAAATTGGAATGCTATGAGAGTTATCATACTCACTTAAAACTCTAGCTACAACTTCCTAACACTCGAAGAACTATAGCTAGAAATGAAGATCTCAAGAACATTAAGAGAACTAGTGAGAGGATGCTAGAGAGAATGCGAGAAATGCTAAGATTTTTTGTGTGTAGAATGAGATTACACATCTTTGCTCTTAATAGACGTAGTGCTCATAAAGCCAAAAATTATCGTGCAGAATTCGTGTCCAAATTTCAGCCTAACATTCGTGCATGCAGGTGCGAGCACACATGAGCCCATGCAAATTAAGGCCCAAGCCCGATGATTTATAACCCTTGCACGCATCTAAGAGAGTATCTATAGTAGTCAAGCTTAGCATCATCTCAAACACATGACCTATATATACCACTAGGGACAAGCTTCTCCCACCAATGTGGGACTTGAGCTTTTCCTATCATTTGTTTTTTAATTCCAATGGTGCACTTTTGAGTAACAATTTCTCATTCATCTGTACACTATTTTGAGCGTGTGAATACACGAAATCGATATACTCGCGGAGGAGAACAAGAATTCACTATGACCTTTCTTCAACAAGATATGGATCTCACTTAATTTCTAGGTTTAAAATGGTTCATGAAAATGGTTGTTAGTCACATTTAGAATTTACAATTCACATGGGCTTCCAAGCTCAAGCCTATTTTCTAACAATTTTAAGGACAACTAAAGTAAATAGTCATTATTATAATAAAAGATTTGAGAGCAAACCCCACTTTTACAAAGTTTGGGAGGGTGTTTATAATCGAGTAGGGTGAGCATAAAATCATGTACATTTAATATTGTTAGATATTTAAGGCAACCACAGCGCATAACATTGAGTTCATGTTAATAAGATTTCATACTTTATTTACTCGTGTAGGTTGTAGAATTTAATTATATAGATAGGTTGAATGAGAGAGTGATAATTACTGACTATAACAGATTTACATAAGTTGTAAACTATACAAATTCTAACATAGTTAATTTAAAAAAAAAAAAGATTTGAACTCCTACTAGTTGTCTTATACGTTGTATGAGCATTTCCTAATGGTTACACTTTCTAAATCATACTTCAAGCTAAATAATCTCTTTTCTTATTTTTAAGGCAACCATAAGGCTTAACATTGAATTTGCGTAATGAAGCAAAATACTCATGTACGTCATTGAGTTGATATTATGTAAGACATACAGTAGTACTCTTTATGACTTTGATACCATATTTGAAGCTTACAATTTGTTCCACACATTTCTTGATACATCACCAGGCTTAATACATGCCCCCATTCTTATTTTATTGGCCTATCTTCCATAGAACAGCATTCATTGTCGTTGTCCTTTGTCCAGACACTGTGCTTCCTTCTTTTTCAAAAGAGGAATATTAGACACATACTAATCAGGTTACAGTATACTAATTTTCATTTCTTTCAATAAACAAATAGTTACAGTTTAAGCTTTAAGCATATGTCATCAATTTGATTTGGTTGTAGACTTGAACTTCGCAGGATGCAATTACTTGCTCATCAATGGTTTTGGCCAGGAGAGAAAATATGACTAGGAGGATAGACTTGACTACCCTCTCTATGTATACGCACGCATATCATGCATGAAGCACATTGATTTTTCAAATTCGAACACAAGATCTGAATGAAACAACTGTTGAGCAGGACAATCGAACAACAGAATTGAGTTGATTCCCTAATATTCCTAATCCTACATCATACCAATTCCAAATTTTATGCCATTCCCACATCTAAACATCATCTTATATAGATCCATTGCAATGTTCCAACGCCATTGTTGTTTAAGTACCGAATTGGCCGCTTTAGCAACGCATTATGAACTTCTACTATAAGGTTATCTTTTTCTGCATATTGTTATCCCGTCTCCGATAGGTACCTAAGATTCAGATGTTTTAAAAAATGAATCAATCTGGAAGAATCTTCAATACATGTTAAAACGTGAGAAGAATATATAAACTCACCATGCTAATGCTAACACGCTGGTCCTCCATGAGGCGTTGATTGAAATTCCTGATGCTGGCAGTCTTGGCATCATTCACCTGCTCGTATGAACACTACGTAGTTATTCTAGCAAAAGAAGTACGAACATGCTTTCTCTTAAAGGGAGAAATTTTCAGTTCCAAGTTATTTACCAAAGGGTCAGCAACTTTTCCATGCCAAAGGACATTGTCAATCACGATAACGCCCCCAACCCTTACCTGTATCAACAAATCAATAGCAACATCCTCAAAAAAACGCTGATATAGAACTAAAATAAGAAAATTTTACAGAAGGAAGTAGACTTAAATGTAAGAAGACAATCTTAACATAAGTGAGGAATAAATAGAAAAGAAATCAATCAGAAGCGACGAAGACAGTAAATTTCAAGTATGCACTATTATCCATGCAAAGACTGAAAGCTGATATACAAAAGATTGTCGGTCCAAAGGAACCAAGGACTACCTAAATTAAGAACTTAAATAGAGCTAATTACTACCCCTGTATAAATACTAAAAATACATAGGCAGACATTACCCCATCACGTAGCCTTTACTTTGGTCTTACCAGTTGCAGTAACAATTCATAGTATTCCTGATTCATCCTTTTCTCAGCATCAACAAATGCAAAATCATAGCTGCAAAAAGGAGGAAATATGTCAGAACTGTTCATATGCACTTAATTCTCAGATCTGTCATAGAATATGACAAATTCATCAACAATGAGTGAAACACAATAGATGAAAACATGAAGAACTGTGTTTCAGAAAGTACATATTTGCAAAGAAATGGTATACAACAAGCACACTAGATCCTTAAGTAATTTGAAAACATAATTGGTTAATGACTAGAAACAACATCATTGACCTTTTGAAAAATTAGGACCATTTAAAGAAGAAGTTGGTTTTATGGATCATAGAAAGCAGGGAAATACAAAGGGGGAAAGCCGTAGGAGAGAATGCATCACATGCTTAAAGTTGCTCATTACAATTACCTGCATGCTTCACCGGTTAAAATCAATGATTTTAGGATGTCTGCTGCAAGTCCGTGTTTCACATGCACCTATTACCAAATAGTCATGTTAAATTAAGTAACGTATTTGCTGGGGAGGCAGCAAGCACCAACTTTGATCACATTTTGAGACATGTAAAGTATGGGAAAATGTAACTAGATCGAGCTCCATAAGTCGAGAAAACATGGCTAGGAGCAGCTCCACCAGCCTATTCCAAGTGATAAACATGTGAAATTTTTATCACATTCCAAATAAGTAAGAAACATGGGGGAAAAGGCTACAAGAGATGCATTTTGAGAAATCCCGATGGTGGTATTCAACCCTCTTCTGATTTTACCAGCAGACATAGATTCATTACTACATGCATAAGCACAGCAATCACAAAACCTACCGTCAACTATACACTAGGACATCAAGGTGAAAGGGTTATACCTTGTGTGAAACATTGGCTCGAGCGTAATACTTTTTCGCTACTTCAAGACATTTGGCATCTCTTTCACAGGCAACTAAGAGACCTGACTCAGGTAAGGCTAATGCGATGGCCAATGACGAATAACCCTGATAATTAAGTTAATTAGTTAGGTACTGTGTATCTATAAATCAGATCAACCTACAAGCAATGTCAACTTCTAGCGGGGGAAAATAATTACAAGCTATATATTCACGAGCTATTATACAAAGACAAAATGTGAAGGAAACACATTACTCAAACAAGCCTTACCATGGCTAATACTTAACCGTCTCTAACAAACTAATTAAAATTTTACTGTATAAAGAAAACAAGAATACACAGATGTAAGTAAGGAGACGGACTAACATTGAGGATGAGGATTATTCAATTATCAATCTAGTGAATTTCATTCTTTCCAAGAAGTTCCATAATGAGAGACACACATAGTGCAGAAGCATAGTGATCCGTTATGTGACCAGTTAAATAGCATATCAACATTGGGTCAGTGCTGTTACAGATCAATATCGTAGTACAGCTTAAGCACCAATATTCAAAGAGAAAAACAGAAAAATATGAAGAACTGTTACAGCTTTAGTAAGAATTCCTTTAAAATCCGGAAGATTATTTATCACTTGACACTAAGAAGCAGAGCTCATTCTCATGAGACTATATCAGGAGAAAAAATAAGAAAATTTTGGTCTGTTCAAATCATCATTACAAAATGCAAGGCCTAGGTACTGATATGTTTTGACACGTATTCAATTTGAGGATAAGTAGAACTGTGTCACGTCAATAATGTAGTTGAAGGTTTGCTAAGGGCAGATGCATACTGTGTAAACACCAAGTTCAATACACCGTTCTGCACCAAGAATCTGCACGAGCATAGCGAGCAGTTGTGCCTGGTCCGGGGACACCTATTGAAAAACACGACAACGTCAACTCTAATCTACCAATAAAGGAGCAAGTCCGAAACCGACACCCAGAAATAGCATGCAACATTATTTAATAGAACACGTCGAAATTTTAAGCACAAACAATAACATACATGGGTATATCTTGTTGATTTAGTAAGTAAACACCACTACCATGGTAATTAGAGATAACAAGATTCATTTTACTACAACGTAGTTGTTAAAACTTAAAAAGAACTTAAAGTGCTAAATAAGATAAGAGACACCCACACAAGAGCTATATTTGTCCCTCAATTAATTCTCAACTAAGATTTTATTGGAATCCTGGCTAGCTCAAAACCAGCTCAAGTGTTATGTCCTTTTTTTCCCCCCTCATTTTACGTACAACAGCTTCGTACAACTTACAAATAAATTTAAGAAAAAAAAAAAAAAACATGAATCAGTAGCCATACCTGCATCTGACTACCACGCATAGAAGCAGTCTCCTCCCGGAGTTGCCTTAGAATCTGAAATGCAGCCTCTGTTCAACAATCAAACAAGGAAAGCGAAAATATAGAAAAACAAACAGAAGAAATACATATGCACAGAAAGAAACATGTTTATACTTCCATCACAGAAATATGAGTGTCTCACTCTCAGTTCATTATTACCTCTGGCTCCCGAATGTTGGCAAGGATGTAATCGTAAAGGCGCGGAGTAATGCTTACGACCTGTTTATTGCCATACTTTTCATCGTCGGCAACAACGAATGCGTTGGTAGAGGAGCAGCTCCTTATTGTCTGGTTTGACTTAATTGTCGCATAGCCAGGAACAGAGGTAACAACTGCAGATAATGGTCTCTTGGGTCTCCTTAGAAAAACTACATTTTGAATGGATAACACAGACAAACGTTGAAGCCCCACACTGTAGCTTCCCATTCATAGATCAAATATTAAGGTTCACAAAGCAGCTTACTGCAACGTAAGAAAACATCTAAGTCCCAATATGCATATAAAAACGTGTATAAATGCATAGTATATATACAGCCTATTGCGAGAAACTAATACTTCCACATTATAAGAGAATAAAAGGGTATAAGCATTTTTTTTCATTCATTTTTTCTTTTAGGAAATTCGTCGAACATGTGGTCGGCACGTAGCATAGGAAGAGAAATTTAAGAACCATATATATTGGGAGCCAAAATAAAACAAAATTGTGCAAACGTGAGTACGGGAAACGTACGAGAAGTTTCTCTGAGTGAGAAGAAGCTAGCGTTGGAGCTAACCACTAACTGCTACGGTATTATTGCTAGACCAGAGAAAAATACGTTAAGATTTCAATTTTTGTTTTAATTTTAACTTTAATTTTAATTTTTTAAAAAAAAAAAATGAAACTAGAGACTAATATACTTGGGCTGGGCCTCTAAATCTGGGCAGCCCAAGCGGCCCATTTGACAAGTCTACATCTGGCCAGAGCATAGCATGATCTTCCGTTCTCCATCATTTCTTCTGAGCTCTCCCCAACTGTTTGTTTCCATGGAAAAACCATCAGAGAACAACAACTGCGTTTCCACAGAAGAAGAACTAGTAGGCGGCTCTGTCAATGGAGCCCCGAACCACGATTCCAATGGAAATGTAGAATCAGCTGAAGCCGACGATCAGAACGACGCTTTGGCCAGAGGACTCTCTTCGATTCTCTCCACCGTTATTTCAGAGTACGATTCCAAAGCCGAAGACACTCTCAGAAGCCAGCACCACCTCTGTTCCGCCCTCGATCGTCTCACCGGAGGTAATGGAGTTTTTTTTTTTTTTTTTTCCTGAAAATGGGAGGATTGTGATTTTTGATTTCAATTGAAGGTATTTGATGTTGGGTTTTCATTTCAATTGTTTTGTATGAAATTTTGTTTTTTGCTTTGAATTCGTTAGTGGCAAATAAATTTTTGAATTTAATGAAATTTTGGTCATGAGCTCTATAACTATAGGATGTTGAATATGATTAACTTCTTGATGCTTAAAAACTTCACTCTTTGAATACAACTAATCCTTTTGCGTAAGTCCGAGTTGGAGTCGTTATTTAACTTATTTTGCATTACGTTTGTTATAATTTTTGTGAGGCCTCCCATCTCAAATCTGTGTCAAAGTCAAACTGGTGATTTATTTATTTATTTGTTTTGTTTTTTTTTTTCGGACAAGCAATTTTAAGAACTAACATGGTACATTATTGGTACTTGTACTAGTAGTTAATAGGGATACATATGTTTGTCACGAGTACACGTCTCTGTTACCATGTCTTGTAAGTCTGACAATGAATTGATCAAAAGTCGAAAAATGTTGCGACTTAGTAACCTCAAAGCAGAGAAGTGCCTGTACACTAGGAAACGGAAACATACCATCGTTGCATCGCTTTGGCCTGATTTTTGTTGAGGCGCAGAGACACCTGATCTCCCTCTAATAATCACTCAACTTTTGTTTAGAAATCTATTTTTGCAGCCAAAACGTGAGAGTAGCCAGTGCCTTTTCCTTTATCCTGAAATACCGAAAATCTTTGCTAGCATTAATTTCTGTTGTACCCGAAGATACTGCAAACTTGTGTCGTGTATTTTTTATCAGTAATTCCTTTGTATCTATTTTGTTCTTCCATACCTGAATTTATTGTATTAAAAAAAAAATATTGTAAATTTTTGCAGAACTTGATAAGCTATTAGAAGACGCACCACTGCCATTTATCATGCAGTATGCTGCCAAGATATCTACCGTTAGAAAGAGAGTTCTGTCATTGAATTCAGTTCTAAAGTCCATACAACGAAGAGTTGATAACATGGACCGGATGCTGTCTTTGAGCATGTCTCATGGTATTTATATTTGTCCCTTAACTAAATTTTCTGGTTGTTTATATAGCTTCTTTGGATGCTCTCATGTACTTGCTCTTTCTTAGCGAATAGCAATCACTAAAGTAGATTTTCTTAAAAGTTATGATGTTATTATCAGCTTTCCAATCAGTTGTTAGCAACCTTGGCTTTTACATCTTACCTTTTATCTTGATCCTAAGGTAATTATAGCATACATCAATCCCATCCTGGCATAGAGTGCAGTAGATAAATTGGGATTAAATAATTTTCCTCATTTTATGGGGAAGAAATTTTGTTTAATTATGTGGCCAAAAGTTTTGCAGTGCTTCCTGTCTTGTTTTTATAGTACTATGAATGAGTTTTCTTTGAACCTCCTCCATTAGATTTGGGAAAAAAGACTGCTCTTACATCTTCTTCTTCTTTTCCCTCGCCTTCCTTATGTTATCTGTTCAAAGGTAATGATATCTATAATATACTAATTAGTTATGTTTTACATCTGTTAGTGTGCATGTTTGTGTGTGTGTGTGCACGCGTGCGTACAGCATAGAATTACACAATGCCTGTCCTTGCCATACTCTCAATTTATGGGAATAGCATAGTATGATAACTCACCAATGGCTTCTAATCACTGTCTGACCTGGGTGTACGTACAAAGGTTTTATGATTTATAATAAAAAAACTTTATCTAGACGAAGACCACAAGAATTCTGGTTTTGATACCACTAACGACCCCGTTTCGGTATTGTTGAAAATTAAACATAAAATATTCTTGAACCAATAAAATTTCAACATAAAGATCAATAAAGCAACTATTATTTTAATGGCATGTGCAGTGCACTGATACATGCATGAGAGAAAACACTTGAAAAATTTTCACAATTACATTGATGAAATCTTTACGGAACTTAAGGCACTAGGAAATATTATAAAAACAAAAACGAAAACTAAAAGAAGAGAAATCATGAAGAGAAGTGCACACATTTTGGAGTAGTTTGGGAGGAGAATTCTAATTCTTTTGTCGACTTTCGAAATGGCAACTATTTCTTTTTTGTAGCTGAAATAAAAATTGTTCCATAGTTTGTATAGGAAATTTCTCCAAATAAATTTTTGCACATTCAATCTGTTATTTTCCTGATTCAACTTTTCTACTTTGCACTTGCTGCCACCATCGTGAGCATAGTCAGCAGCTCTTTGATTCTTACTGTAACTTCTTTCCTTATTTTTTGGAAGATCTGAATGCTAAAAGTTCTTTCCTAATTTAACCATTCTAGTGCTTCCTGTTCTTGTTCTTGATCAAGTTCAATATTACACTTGAACGTGAGCTTTATACCTTTTCGAGATCTTTGTACCACTAGCAAGAATGCTTCAATTTGGCCCATGGAAGATTAATGTTCCACAAGTTTTCTGTTTCGTTATTTTGTGGAGGTTGAGGGGAAAAAAATAAAAAGAAAAGGTGGTGACAAGCTTACCTTTCAATACTTTCGAATGTCTTTCTAATCAGAGTATGCTCCATTGGACAATGACTGCCTATGAATTCATCCAGTCTAAAAATTCAAACTGGGAAATCTTTGTTTTCGTTGAGTTACAATTCTTTTAAGAGAGATATATAACGAAACTTTATTGTACTATTTACTTTATTTCTTTCCTTTATGAGCTTGGTGAGTTGTTCTCTGTTTTTGGTAATGAATATTATCACATGAAGGTAGTTTTATTCTCCATTTTCTACGTCTCCTAAGTGGCATTGTTATGGTCATGATGGAAGTTGCATAAGTATGAGTAGGGTAAGTTGCAAGGTCTGTGTTTAATGTTACTTGTGATATAGATATTCCTTTCAAATTTGCTCCTAAATATGTCATGTTTTTACATACACATTTTTGCATTGTTTGCTGCTTCATAAGCTTGTCTTAAGAGAGGTGAATAAATTTTGCAGAGAAGGTGGCCCCAGAATGTTCTGAACACCACAGTTATGGAAAAGGTCTTCCTAAAAAATAGAATGAGAAACTTGTTTTCGTGCAAGGGATTATGGATGGAATCATCAAGATTTCAAGACGCCAAAGACAACCATGTGAAAATTATCGAACGTCTCTTGGCCAAATATGTTCGAGTTCTGAAAATGATGAAGAACAGGTTCAAATTAAGTTTGAAACAGAAAACAGTTAAATTTTCAATCATGTTGAAGAATTGGGTGACAGAGAAGTGATATTGACCAAAGAAAGGAAGGAGAAACGCGATGCAACTTGATTACAGAGAAGTGATATTGACCAAAGAAAGGAAGGAGAAACGCGATGCAACTTGATTACGTATAGACAGGAACAGTAAATAGCTTTAGTGTGAGAAGCTAAAGGCTCCTTAGCTCCTTGCAAGCAAGCATCCCTTCTTGCCGCACTTCCCTTTCTCTCATAAACCATTGTCAAATTTAATGTATCTATACTACGAAAGCAAGCTCAACCTTTGCACTCGCCTGAAATTGTCAAATAAAATGTTACTCTGAAGTTTGAAGGGTGAAAGTGTTCCCAAAATGTTGTCAAGTAAATCTCCAATATTCTTCCTTTTTTATTTTTTTGCTAAAAATAAAATATTACCAAAACAATTCCCTAATTTTAGCCTCTCACACGCACAGCTGACTTTAATAATTTTGTTTTAGTACTTTTGTTTTTTTACTTATTTTTAACAATAATGTCATTCTTTCTAATAACTAATCAAATTGAACTTCAAATATGGTTAACGTAAATCCACATGATACATCAGCTCGACCATGAATAACCTATGGGAAGTCCTAAATCCATTTATGTACACCTACTTTCTTTTTACATAACAAAAATAATTGTTTTACTATTTTGTTTTTTATTTGTACATTCATTAGTTCCAAAAGTATCATTCCTTACTCTGTTGTTTGTATTAATGATGGAAGTTTGGTGATCTACAAACTTAGAAGCAAAAACCTTTGAGCATAATGGGTCTGCTTAATTATCATATCGTTCTCTTTAAATGAGAATATATTTGTAACTAAAAGTATGAATATTCATAGTCTAATTGTTTGACATATTTATAACTTTTCATAACCTATTTCGTTCTTTAAAATCACCATCACCAATCATAGTCTTCCATTGTTGTAGTGCGGCCTATTGTAATGAAGGCTATGATTGAGCAGGTTAGCATTTCTATAATAGATATTCCATAAAGAGTGACACCTGATGACATGAATTCTTCTAAATTTGGATGTTAGACAGTCCAAATATGGAAGAAGTTCACAAAAAAAAATTCAACAAAAAGAAACATAAATAAAAAAAAAATCCACACAGATATAGATCCAAGTAAGAAGAAATTTCCATAAAAATAATTTAATCGAATAAAGGCCTTAACAATGTATGGGAAGGAATCAAGATATAGAAATTGTAGATAGAAGAAGATGACATTTTAAAATGGAGGCTATGAGTTTCTCTGGACCATGTCTCCTTAAATTACAACAACCTACCTAAAATGAATGTTAAAATCTACCATTTCTTTCCTCTTGGAGGCAAGTAAAATGAACAAGACAAAAGAATAAAAAAAAAAAAGAAACAAAGAAATTAAAGTGCCAGTTGGACATGTTACTAACTCAACTAACAAAACAAGTCTCATGAATGAAAGCATGAAAGAACAAAAATAATTATCCATCCAATAGAAAAAGAAGGAAAAAAAAAAAGTCCTATTTTTTTCTCTAAAATAAAGAAAACGCACTTGGAAATGTAGGACCCACTGGAAATAATTATGCGAACTCTGCAGCACAGCACTAATCCACCAAGCAACCCCTCTCTCTCTCTCTCTCTCTCTCTCTCGCTTCCCCTTGTTGATGAACTTTTTGGAACTTTTCAAACTCACAGAATTCCCCTTTTTCACGAGCAATTCCTCTCCCTCCCACAAAAGTTTGGTCCTTCCTTCCTTAGGGTTTCACTTTTTTTTTTTTTTTTCTTTTCTTTTCTACCAAACAGACCCAAATTTTCGCGGTCTTCACTTGAGCTATATCCGAATCCATTAAAGCTTTCTCCTTTCTCTTCCCCCATTTGGACTTCTGAACCAACCCCCGAACCCACCTGTCGGTGCTTCTTCCACTCTCTCCTCAAGTAGGGTTTTCAAACTTTCCCTTTTGGTTTTTCTTGCTTTTCCTTCTTTTTTTTTTTTTTTTTGGAGATTTTCTTCTCTTTACTTGTCAAGCTTTGAGCTCAAGATATTCAACGCTGGCTAATATTTTTTGGGTTCAAAAGGGGAACGTTTTACACTACTGAATTTTCCCTTTTTGGATTTTATTTTATTTTATTTCTCTCTTTATTTTCTCTTTGGGCTTTTTCTTTGTTTTTATTTATTTATTTATTTTTTTTGGAAGCTTGCATGTGAAGCAAATTTGAGTGGAAACCAGCAACGTGATGGGTTTAACTGGATCTCCATTTTTGCTGCTTTTTTTCTTCTGAAACCCGTGAATTTGAGCTTTTGATTTTGGCAGATCGGGGTTCCTCTCCTCCTTATGGCCCGCATTGTTGATTTTACTTCACATTGTTTCGAATTTTCGGGAATTCGAGCCGACGCTTATCGATAGCAGTGGCGTTTCTATCTGAAAATCTAGCTTACCCATTTTTGTGGAGGAGAGGGGTATTGGGCAAAAATGGAGGATATTGGGTTGTTTAAGCAAGGCTGGAAATGGGTTCAGTCACAGAAGCATATCTACTCTCGTGCTCGGACTTGGGCCGGCCATGGCCGAGACAAAGTTGGGATTTTCATGGAGCGGCACTGGCCGATGGTTTGCAGTGGATTTGCCAGGCTTGGGAGGTGTTTATGCTTCTTGTTGCTTTACTGGAAGAACTGCACTATAAGGGGTTTTCATTCGTTTGCGGGATTGGGTTCGGCAGCATTGCTTCTTATCATGTGGAGTTGTTTTCTTAGTTTGACTTCAATGTCTTGCTTGGTTTATGTTCTTCTTAGTATGGTTAGTGTTAGACTCTCATCCTCCTTTTTTCGACTTACCGAGTTTCTTTTCTTGTTTTGTTTTTCTTTCCATTTTTGATTTCATTCCTGCTTTGTCTTATATGTTTAGTCAAATCATTAACTTTTTGTTGCCTAATATACCATTTAAACTTTTTTTGGATGAGTTTAGACGTCATAAATTACATTTACCTTTTGTCATCTAGGTAGATTCTTGATACAGGTGTCCGATGCATCTATTTTAATTTGGTTGTTCTGAGTTGTTAGACATTTATTATAGATGCAGCTATGAGTAATGAGAGATAAGATGGATAAGAATGAAGCTTCGTCAATAGGTGTTTGTGGAGAAAGTTAATAGGACTCCATGTTATGGAATATGATGCATATGGTCCTCTAAAATATAGACTTGGGTCCCAACAGATACCAATTACTACTAAGTAACTAGCTGGTTGTCTTGGTTCGCATGAGATCCACCTAATTGAGAGGCTTAATTAGACGCTTAATGGATCTACATGGTTTTTAATGTAAAAGTATTGTAATAATTATCATTTGAAGTTATTGGAGCTATATCAACTCTGGTGAAGTTGATGTTAGTCATTTTTTTGATTACAAGGTGAAGAACATAGTTATCTTTACATTCCAACAAGAAAGCGAAGAACAAATGAGGGAGAGTGTAAAACATGTTGGGAAATGAATAACTTATTTTACTAATGATCAATGTATTGGTGATCAAGAAAGAGAAAACAGTTTTAAATAGAAAAAAAAGGGGAGAGGAAGAGAGTAGGTAAACACAGTCTATTTATAGATCCAGTTCGTGAAAAACATCATAGATCAGAAGAAAATTACATTTGGGTCAGGGATCCTAAACATCTACTGTTTGCCATTTCATATATACTTTGTTATGAGATAATTAAAAGACTGAACTCATTGAGGACAGAAGTTCTATTATTGAACTTTCTACTAGCCACCATTAACTCTAAAACCATATAACATTTAATCGGGTATTTATTTACAGTTCTTTTATCACATACACCATGTTCTTTGTCTGTCTAGAAATGAAGTTCAGTTGTAGATTTTATCCCAAACAAGGCATACATTAGTTGTATTGGATACATGAAAATCGGATAACATAAATACACTTTTTATAGTACAAGAGGTGAGCAATGAGAACCATAAGTTAAAGTTTGGTCCAACATTTCAGGGAGCCGCTGGAGCTGCTGTGCAGTATTTGGGCTACACTCCTGGACTTTTTATTGTAGGGCTTTTTGCTATTCTGATTTTGTGGATGTATGCTAACTTTTGGATAACAGGAACACTATTTATAGTTGGAGGTATGGCTTAAATTCTTTTTGAACTTGTGATTCAATTTCAGTAACTCAAAGGAATGACTTTATGTATTTAGTTATTATCTTTCCTGATTGTCCTTACCATGATCAGCTGAAAAAGATGGTGAGGATGCTCTACCTTGCACCATTTTTGCTGCATAAAATTATGTGGCATACATATCTTTACTTCATGAAACTGTACTTGAAACAAAGGGCTGGGAACTCTAAATCATAAGACAACTAGCTAAGACCACTAAGTTTACTTGTTCATTTAACTGTTTATCAATCAACAAGTAACCTTTTAGAGGAAACAAGGAAAATGAAAAAATATATATATATCAATAGTACTCAGAAAGCAAACCTTTAGTGGTATGCTTGTAGAGCTCTGTCATGGTATCTTGACAAAGATAAGGTACCTAGAAGTATCTATCACATGGAAATTTATGGGAGCAGATTTTATCTTTCTGCTACGCTGTGTCTTTGGTATATATCTTATCATTAAAAATCTTTGTCACATTAATGTAGGTTATTTGTTCTCCCTAAATCATGCACGGTTGGTGGTCTTAATGGCAACTCTATACGCTGTATATTGTGTCAAAATTCGAGTGGGATGGCTTGGTGTTTTTCTCTCAATCAATCTTTCGATTTTCTCAAACGATGCATTGAATTTGATGCTCCAATGGTGTGATAATGTGAGAGAAACTACACAGTCTGAAGAGCAGAAGCAATCAGAAACAGTAATTGAGGACGACTTTTCTGGAGAGTGTGAATACTCTACTCCAACAGAAGAATCTGAAAAGCTGCATTCTTGTAAATCAACCAGTAAACCAGCTTCTTCATCTGTTATCAATAAAGTGAAAGAAACTCCGGCTATCAAGGTGGTGAAGGAGCAAATCTGTTCACTTGATGAGATGAAAAGAATTTTAAATAGTATTGACCACTACGAAGCGCTGGGATTTCCGCGCCACAAAAAGATTGATACTGCAGTGCTGAAAAAAGAATACCGGAAGAAGGTGTCTATTTCTTCCTTATTGTGTTTTATATTTGGGATTTTTTGTTTTATTTAAGAGAGACAGTTTACTTAGTAGGCTCTGTTTCCTCATGATCAAATATTCGAAAGAATACTCCGTGTTTGTATAAGAATCTTTCCTACATATCATTTATAATTGCCTAATGATTTCACCGTTCTTTTTCCTCTTATATGTTCATTTATTTGTAGGCCATGCTTGTGCATCCGGATAAGAATATGGGAAGTCCACTAGCTAGCGAGTCTTTTAAAAAGATTCAATGTGCATATGAGGTAAAAACTGCTGTTCAGTGGGCCTTTGTTATTGTTGTATAGTTACAATGTATAGTATGTCTAATATGGGAATTAAAAAACTTCAAGGGTATTATGGTTGTTGGCTCTGCTACCAATAGAGCTATTTGATATGTGTTAGGTAAAAAATTGACATAAAAGCTTAAGGTGACATAGAATGGCCCTAGTTTGTGTATCATGCTCAGCCACATGCGGACTCCTCACATGCAGGCCTGCCAAACAAATTGAACTGAATGCAGACCTTTTCATGTATGACGTGAGATTAATGGAGTGTAATTAAGTAATTAACCAGAATTTAACAAAAAGAAAAAGTAAGCATCTTTTATTTTATTTTAAATGATGTTCGTTTTAGTATGAAATAAATAATGTGTTAAAAGGATATCTCCTTTGTGACATTAGCAGGAGATTGATTAAACAACCAGGCTTTAAGTAAACAATATCCTAAAGCCAAAAGCTTGTAGGAAGAAGGTAGTTTAACTATGCTCAAGATAACAACACTAACAGTAAGCATTTTAGGTCCTTTCTGATTTCACAAAGAAAAGAGACTATGATGAGCAGTTAAGAAAGGAAGAGTCCAAGACTAGAAGTGTCTGCCAGAAGCCACATGGTACTTCAAATCAGGTGAGATATGTTATTACTTGTCATTACACTTTCAAAGTTGTTACAAGCTTTAGGGAGTTTCTGTTATCTCGAGTGTTAGTTTTGGGTTGTCATACTGTTCAACTATAAAAGGGGATGGCAAAAGAGAGAAAAATAAGGAATCAGTCTGCCACACTAAAACAGGATTTTTTTTTTTTTTTTTTTTTTGAAACAATCATTTTATCGAATGAGTTAAATCTTTAATATATTTAAAATGAGTGACACCTTTGTCAAGGTTAGACTAACTCGTAATTCAGTTGAACAATGCCACAAAATGCAATACGCTGTATAGTGGATTTCTCCTAATAAGGTGTTTATGGATGTCTCTTAGTCTATTATCTTGTTGGGTGAGCAAGCTATTTTTCGTTGCTCATATTTGACACTGAATGTCTTCTTCTTTTGTAAATTTTTCTTACTCTATTTTATTTTCTTTTATGGAGAAGTAATTAACAAGAAAGAGATTGTAGAAAAAGTTACATTTGCTGTTCAAATCTGCCTGAAATGATGCCTTTTCTGGGGAAAGATATATCAAATGCAAATCTCTGTACCTGCTTAAGATTAATTTGATGTTCTGAGATAGTTAATTAAATGTCCTTTGAGCTCAATTAAATTGCCTTACCATACTTCCACTGTAAGCAGGATGGTCCAGATTATTGCTCTGAGGAGTCAAGACGTATACAGTGCACTAAATGTAGAAATTCTCATATATGGGTATGCACCAATAGGAGTAAGGCCAAGGCAAGATGGTGTCAGGTTAGACATCTTTCTCTATGTCATACTCTACCAATTTTGCACTTGTTTATGGTGTGTGCTTAATTGGAATTGTTCTGACATCAGGACTGCTGTCAATTCCACCAAGCAAAGGACGGAGATGGATGGGTAGAATACAAAGGCTCCCTGGTCTTTGATAGGCCTCAGAAGGTAATTTCCTTTCTTCCAAGAATTCTTTTCTTATTTTTGTTATCTGCTTTGGAGCTCCTTAAGTTTTCAGAAGTAGAGTGATATACTGGTAGCTGTGAATATTTTTCTTGCTCTCATGCACCACTCAGATTAACAAACTAGAGTTGCCTTTATTTTATTCCTAGAGGGGAGTGCAGCAAAAATAGCTTTGCATGCTGAGGTTCTATGGAGTTGGTTAATTTTGCTACGTATTTTGAGTAATCAAGGCTTTAAGCACCCACTTCCCCTCTCTCTCTCTCTCTCTCTCTGTGTGTTTCTCTCTCCCTCTCAGGCATGTCTTGAGGCATAGACAGGCTGAGGCCTCAATTTTTCTGACGTGTTTGGGCTTATTTAATTAGCTCTTTGGACCCCTTTTTAACCAACTTTTGGGCCTTAAATTTCTGGAAGGGCTCAAAATTTTGGCTGAAATAATTGAAGAAAATCAGAAAGAAATGTTAAAATTCACAACCGTAGGAGATCTATAGGCAGCAGGAAGTCTCTACCCTTTACTCTGTGTTGCAGAATTTACAGTAAGCTACCAGACTTAGACTTCATGGACTTTGGGACATTTTGTTTCAATTATTTTTACGTATTTACTTTAGACTCTATGTGCTTTCTCATTATGTATCGTTTATGAATGAAGAGTCAGCTTTTGGTTTAGTTGTTATTACAGTGATTTTCTCTTTTTTTATTTCTTGTTTTATTTGAGGCTTACAGTATACCTAACTTACGACAAACGTCTAAGCTTTTCGTTAACAATTTTCAGGGTAATGAAACATATTTTCCTTTAGATTTTTTATTAGTTTAGTCCCCAGCCCAAACCCGGGGAATATGTAGAGTTATGAGGTGTTTCGGACTGAGTTTGGTGGTTTGTCAAGATGATTTCCAACTTAAAGGGTTTACAAGACTTTCATTTCACTTCTCTCTTTATGTCCCTCGTACTTGTTCTGATTGTATGCATCTAATGTAGTGTGAATTTGCTGTCACCTTATATAATTGATTATTGTCAAGTGATTGCTTAAGTGACACAATACAAATCTTTTGTACTTCTTTACAATTTTTGTGTTCTTGTTCATTAGGTTGAGATACCACGTGCCTTTGTTTGTGCTGAGAGCAAAATCTTCGACGTTTCGGAATGGGCCATATGTCAGGTCAGTGGTTTAAATTCTTGAGCTCTCGCATGTGTTTATGTGAACTCAATCTTTATCCTGAAAGGGTATTATCTGTTCTTCTCTGTCTGCATTTTTGGTGCCTACAATCTAAAGAAAGCTATGAAAATGTCGATGTTACAAATTTAAACCTCGTTGTGTAAAGTACTAAAAGTTGTCCAGGAAATCTTAACGAGCTTTAAAAGGGAGAAAACTTGTGATATGGCCATAGTACCTTGCTTGATAATGTTAGTATATGAGAGGCCACATGCTAGTGACTTGTATTTGGTTTGTTGTTTCTGTTAAGAGATTGGGATGGAAGTTCTGCCCAGATAAACTTTATGAACAGATGTATCATCCATTTTTTTTTTAAGATTCGGAGTGTGTAGCATCACTTGGATAGCAAAAATGAAGGGATTTTCATCTAACTACTTCGGTTTATTTCCATTCAGGGAATGGCATGTAGACCTAACACCCATCGGCCCAGCTTCCACGTTAACATGGTTGGATCAGAGAAAACACAAAGATCCAACTCAAGTAGATACCCCTGGGATTTGGATGCTGAAATGATGGATGAAGACGACGAAGAATTTGAGCTATGGCTTCAGCAGGCACTGGCTAATGGCCTCTTTTGTGAGACCTCAAAGCGCAGGAAGAGCTGGAGTCCATTCAAGTTGCCTCAGAAGAAAAGCAAGAAGCAATGGCGAAGAACGTCATGTTGAACAAATTTATGAACAACTTACAAAAACTAAGGACGGAAGAAAGTTTTGCTTTCATTTCAAGAAAGAAGGGGAAATTTCTCCGCCAGACGAATAGGATTGAATGATGTCCGGCATCAAGATTGATAGGTAGCTCAAGCCATTAAAAACAGGTGACTACTTATCAGGGATGAGGGGGGTAATGGTTTACTTTGTTGAGATTAAAACTTGATAGGGTACTTTTGTATCACTACCCGAAAAATTAGGGCGTACCAAAACTTGAGAGCCTAGGTTTTTATTGCTCTCACTACAAGTTTAGCAACCGAAGTTTCAAGTGCTCGGGAGAATAAGCTCCTCAGTATTGTCAATCTGTATCCTACCTCTGGTGGTTCATTGACCCTCAACACAAGGTGAACTTCGTAGGAAATTAATGGGAACCTGGCATCTGTTTGTACATATTTTTCCTTTGTTAATAAAATTTCGTGTTCCTTTTGCGACTTGACATGTTTACTGTTTTGGTGGTTAACATGAGCTGTATATCTATATCTATGCGTGCAATTTATTTATGTAGATTTTGAGGTGATCTGTTGTTTGTGTATAAATTACATTCTTAAGTTTTTGTCCCCAGTTGTTTGGACCTGAATCTAGTTTTGATTCTCTTGAACTAGAAGCAAAATAAATGTACAAATAAACCAATTAGTCATTGAGCCTCAAAAGCAAATTCTCCTATGCTAGTAGTCTAGTACCACAATTTCATAAGGGTGGTCCATATATACTCTGGACGGCTAACTAACCATGAAGTTGACCATGTTTTGTTTTTTGTGCTTGGACTTTGGAGTCATATACTTGACGAAAAAATGTTACCAAGTAAGAAATCTATGTTCAAATATGTCTCAAAACATGTAATCTGAACATTAGACTACAACTTGGCTTTTGAATGGTCGCATTAGCAATACAGGAGCAAAGTGTTTGTGGTTAAAGATGGATATAATCAAGAGAAGTCCTCGATGAAAAAATGAAATCATTAAAATCTCGTAAAGAAATAGATTTGGCCTTCTTGAAAAGCCGGAGGTTATATACAAATCGTTCCATATGGTTTAAATTATTATTTTTTTTAATATGGTTAAATCCTTTTGTCTTTGAAAACTGAGGAATTATACCTTTGAGAGATTGGGTGTTCACATTATATGAAAAAGGGTTTTCTGTCCTGAATTTTTCTTTGTGAAGATTGCTATCCTTTCTATTGTACCAACCAAAAACAAAAAAAAGGTTCCTTGGATAGCTTAAAGGCGGCTCTATATTTGTTCCAAGGAAATTATTCAAACAAATGGGAGAGTATTTTTGTGCATTATTTTCATGGATTCTCAATAGATGATTTATAAAATTACAAAATGGAGACTAATAAAAAAAAATTATTGATCAATTTCCCAAATCCAACTGTTACTTCTGTATTATATAATACTTCTTTAAATATATTACTTTTACTAGAGTAGTTAAGTTAAATTGTTTTCCTTTAAAAAAAAAAAAGAATAGTAGTTAAATTGTCTGTTTTGCATGATATTAATTTTATTAACGATTAATTATGAGTCTAATTAAATGAAAATTACGAAAATTTCTCTGGATCCTTCATATTTCAATCCTAATTATTTTGTAAGAAACTTCTGGTTCAACTTATTTAATTTGAGGTCATGATGAACACAATTCGATTTTCATTGCTACTTTTTGTCACCAGCTCTAGGATTCTCATAATCTTTATTTTCTTTGGGGACTACACATGTTAACACCGCGGCTTTTTTTTTTTTTTTTTGGGAAATGCATCAACACACCCTCAGAAACTCAACTTTTTTTTTTCTTTTTGGGTCTTAAGAGCTCTGAAAATTCATACCGAATCTCCTTTGGTTAGAAGAATTTCTAATTTTCCTCCTAAAGACTAAAATTTTCTTTATAACGAAAAATATTGTTGTGCATCATCAAGCCGATACACTACAACTCATGTATAAAATTACACAAGCCACGTATAATTATGTTACAGCACATTGTTAAGATGAAGTTGATAATTGATTGTCCCATAATTAATTAAATATTTGTTTGGATTCACATTCAATTATTCAAACGTGTTGTGTTGTATTTTTGTTTTTCATTAGTTCTTCAAATACGTCATTTATATTAGTCTACATTCTGGTCTTAACACACTTGCAATTTTTATACATATAAATATATTCGACTTAGGAGGTAGCTAGCCTATCAGCCTCCAATAATAGTAAACGCAAGACCTTGTTTGGTATGACAGTAAAAGATTATGCTACTTAAATCAACCGGGATCTTCAGCATCGAAAATGGATGTTAGTTCTCTATTCTTTACTTGAGGTGTCAAAATGATACTATCCCTTTACATCAATTTGCAACTTACCACATTTCCCTCCTTTTTCTCTCCAGATTGAAGAGTGTAAAAATAATGGATCTTACTTCCATCTTTTACTCTTTCTTTTCTTCCATCTTTTACTCTTTCTTTTCCCTTTTTTTCTCTTTTCCTTCTTACCAAATAATTTAAACATTTTCTCTCAAATGTTTTCTTTCCTCTCCTCTTTCCCCTCTACCAAACAAAGCCTAAAGAAACAAACACTGCAAGTATGTCTTACTGTAGAAATCCCCATTTATTTAAGAGTAGCAACATTATTTGTTGTCAAATATCATTGAGCGATCCAATTAGTTTAATTGGACGTTTTTAGTGAGTATATCCAAACCTGGAATCAAAGAACGGAGGGCAGTAGGGGCCAGTGGGAAATGTATATATATATATATATATATAGAGGTGAGTTTTTAATGGATATTTTGGTTCTATGGATTGCTAATTTTGACTTAATAAAAAATAAAAAATCACTTGCGATAGCAAGTCAATTCTACATTTTTCCATTTCAATTTCATATTATTTAGGGAATAATTTTTTTAAAATGTCAAGTTTCTATGTCCAATTATTGGAATCAATTTTCTCTTTTAAAAAAGGCTGAATGGAATAGAAAAATTATGTTTTAAAATTGTCTAATTTGATTTTTCTTTCTTTCCTTCAACTTTTAGTTACCGTGGGAGATAGAGAAAAAATAATTATTTATTACTTGCATTTCTTAGTTCTTCTAATAATAAATCTCACGTATAAAAAGCTTGAGAAAGTCAAGAAAGGGTTTAATTTATATGTATAAATCTTGGGAGTGGTTCACATACGCACAATACATCAATCATTTTGGGATAAATTCTTTCCGTCACTTTTTTACTTGTAATTTTGAAGTTTATTTTCTTACTCACCTTTAATCTAAAATAATTATGTACTACCATGATAATTTTGATTTTAAAGTTCCAATTTTTTTTATTATCTTTGATAAGAAACTTTTACATATTACCATGTCAATTAAATTTTCAAGTCTAATATTTTTAATTACCTTTTGATAAGAAATTATTATGTTTAAGTCAATTCTGATTTTAAATTTTAATATTTTTAATATGAAATCTGTACGTATTGATATTCAATTTTATTTTAATATTTAATTTAAAAAAACGAGCTTTAATTTGGAATTGTAATGTATTATCATGTAAACCTTAGTTTTAATATTACAATTTCTTTGATTGTCTTTAACATGAAAATATTACGTAATACCATATTAATTTGAATTTTAACGTTTAATTTTAATGAGAAAATGAAATGAGATTGAAAAAATGAAACAAGGATGAGAAAGTAGGAATTAATAGATTAATGTGATTGGGAAAAAAAAAATCCAAGCCAGCAAGTAACAAAAAGGTTCCCACCATATAATTAATAAATTAATTTCTATATTTATAAAGCATGTTAGATATTTTTTAGTACAATTACTCATTCTTATAGTCGTCCGTTCAAAATCCGATAATCTAAATTAGAGTGACCATCAATGGGTAAGTATTATAGTACTCATTGAAGGATGACCTATATATATGGGTCATAATCCATTAGGTAATTTTTTTTAAACCTACCTATAGATATTATTTTTTCAGCAGCATATTGTCTATAGGCTGCCAATAGTTGGGAAAAATACAATAACAATAACTACACATTATTTAATACTCTTTTATCTCTATATTTTTACCATGAAAATACGTGTGTGATGAATGAATTTTAATTGGGTAAAACAATACCTATAAATAGGTTTAAAAAAAAAAAAGAAAAAACAATCCCTACTGGATTGGTGCCCATATATATTGGAAATCCAAATTTATATATAATTTTTTTACGAAGTTTTAATTATACCCCCACTTGGTAATTAAATATTTAAGCATGCTCATATTTTATATATTTAAAAAGTTTAATAAACTAAGAAATAACTGCACTATCCTTTATGTTTTTTAACAAATAATAACCTAGTTTCTATTTTCTACCCTCTATATTGGCGTAATTTAATTTTAAAATTTCCATTAAATGCTTCGCATACAAATACAAACCAAACGTTGTCTTAAGAAATCAAGTCAGCGAATCTTCGTTTGATGCTGTGATCTCATAAAGGAGTAGGCTCTTCTCTACAATATCTGATTAGTTACATAAAATGAAACAGACACTCATACCTTGGGTTACACTGTATCCCTTTACCTGTCGTTTTCTGTTTGGCAATATACTATTTGGCAGTTTATAGAGTAATATAGACAATTTTTCAGTTTTTATTTTTTTTATCAAAAAAAAGCAAGAAAAAGAAAGAAAGAAAAGTTCAATGGAAGAGAAAAATGTTACAAGTGGCATTAAGACTTTATATATACGACCCGAGAAAAAAAAAGAAAAAAAAAACGTTTGTATACCAAAATTTTCAACATTTTTTTTCCTTTGTTTCTTTATTGAAACTCTAATAGTGAGATATATATATAAAATAATAATAGATAGTCTATCATGGAGTAGCTAGGAGGAGCTTCTCCATCAATAAGTTTACATCCCAATGATGACATTTAATGCACCATCACCACCAACTAAGGCCATGTTACTGAATTTTTTAATTAAAAAAAAAGTGTAGAAGTTATTAATGGTGAAGTGAATTATGCAAATTAATTAATTAACTCAAAAGATAGAAGCCTTCACATCACGTAATTTTATAGAATTATTTGAACTAATAAAGTTTCACTCTGGTAGTTTGGTATCCCAGTTTCTTACCAATCCTTTAAGTTAAAATTAATAGAAATGCATGCACGTGAATGTGAGGTCCGTGTCCGATAAGGAATATAAGGGGAAAGTTTGAATGAGCTCGGATAACTAGCCAAATAGGAAACATATTAAACATTTTTTATTCAGAGAGTAATTAACCCCAAAAGGAGAGAAAATACTGTTACTTTGACCTATGTTATGGGCGCCAAATTTTGCACCAAACCAATTCATGCTACAATTTTGTAACCACACAAATCGACTCTAATTAAAATAATGTGCATGTAGTCCATATGTATTTTGTGTTGTTTCTGGTATTACTCCTAAGATTACAGGGAGATGTGTGTAGATAGGTCAAGATAATTAATACCTCGGAGTCTTGACAAAATAGCATAATTTAGCTTCATTGACATCAATTATTAATTTGGCCAAGCATTTCAGGATAGTATATATGTATGTATGTAGGCTAAGGTTCATCTAGCTATGCCATTCCCCTACTCTAATATTAACATATATATATATATATAGATATATTATATTAACGATTCTTTTGTGTTTGACAAGTCAAGAAGAAAGAGGAAATTTTTTATCTTAAAAAAAAAATGAAAGAAAATGTGGAAATTCCAAGTTTGAATCTTGGAAATTATAGTCAATTGGAGTAACATAAGCAAAAAGAAGAAATCAAGTTCCTACATATATCACTAAGTACGGTAACTAATTTACAACTGCTTGTTATTTGGGGTAAGCCAAATCCTATGTATTTTTGACCCTTCATATACATATTTATCAACTTTATCTGCTAAATATATGTTTACCAACTGATGTGACGACTTTCTAATCCTACAAATTACAATATCCCCCATCCAAAAAAAAAAAAAAAAAGAACCCATGAGTTTCCACATCAGTCGGTCAACAAAATTTGACAGACAAAATAAGTACTCATGGTACTATTAAAACTTGTACATATAAATTATCAATAGTGACCCCAAATGTTGGGCATGCCCACTTCAGAGAGGTAACTCTCTGAACTTCCTTCTCCTCCACTTATGGGTGGTGATTCCTTCAAATTGGGATTGCTTTCCATCTTGGTTAGCTGGTCCAAAACAGCTCTTAACACCTCATTGTCACCATTAATACAAGGATTCAGACTATTAATAAAAGTACTATCAATCAAGTTTGGCATCCCACCAGGTGTGGCTTCAGAAGTAGTACTTGTGGTTTTTATAGGCAAATTTGGTTCCATATGGGTAATGTGCTTAAAAATTAGGTCATGGTTTTGGTAATTTTGTGAAAAATTATTAATGTTGTTGGAGAAGCAGGGCACTTGCTGATGAATATAGTCATGTTCTGATAAGTGGGTTTTTTGAGGCTTCTCAAAGCTTATGTAGGCATCCATTAATGGAGGGAGAGACTTGGAGTTGGAGCCTGGCTTTTCTCCATAGTAGGCTATTCCCAGGCTGGGTTTGGCTGAAGCTACTTCTCTGTTTTTGTAGAAAACTCTACACAATACCCAATCTTCCTGTGTATATATATAGACATGCATTGTAATTAAGTTAGTAGATTTATTTGAGTACATATATACATATGCAATATATAAAAATTATGAAATATAATCAAGTTAGATAACTATGATGAAATTTGAGAGCAAAAAGAGATGATACATTTTGCATGTAAGAATAGAAATAGGACAAGCTACTAAGCTAGTAATTAAATTTGATTAATCACATAGTGATAATTTACATTTACCTATTGTCATTAGTAAAATGTAATATATATGTTAGTGGATTGGATGCTAGTCAGTGATTAGAAGATAGCAAGTCAATTGAAAAAGATAACATAAACATCCTCCGTACCTCTAAGAAAAGGAATATATGTATATATATATATATATATATGAATACATATATATAACAAGTCAATTATTACATTACTCGGCAGCTCCTAGTGTTATTGGTTTCATATGTAGGACCATAGTTAGGATCTTTGTGCTGACATAATGGGATAGCATTGTTAGTCTCCGGAATCTAAAATATGTCAGCAAACTTGTCATCAGATAAAATAAAAATTATGTCTTTCAAGAAAAAAAAATATGAAAATTAGAATAAAAAGCATTGTGCATTACAGCTCGAAAGCTATAAAATAGATTATAAAGGACATGATTAGGTGAGCTACCATATTAATTTTGGAAAATTTTCATTTTATTAGTTCTCATGACAAGCCAGAAAGACAAAAGGCTTGTATACTTGAAAAAAAGATCATATGTTAAAGTCAAAGATTGTAATATTATAACTAACAACTCAAAACTCGCGTAAATTACCACTTGCCCATAATTAATTAATTCAAGAGAGAGAGTCTCTAATTGCCCCCCCAAAAAAAAAGAAAAGAAAATTGTATAAAATATAGGTTTAAAAAAAAAAAAAGCAAAACGAACAAGTGAAAATAGATACTATATGCCCAGAGCAAAAAAAAAAAAGAGATATTATATGCAGCAGGCAGAGAGTTTTTTTTTCACCAAATATTAGCCATGCACAAAGTTAAGTAGTTAACAGTCAACATGACATTTTTCATATGAACTATGTTCACAAAACTGCGCAATTAATTACAATAGCAAAGGTCGCAAAGGTCTAACAAATCAACTATCACATTATTGTTATATAGTCATATTTAGATATGAATTGGTATCTCTAGTATTATTCTAAGTGAATATATAGTTCCCTCAAAAAAAAAAAAAAAAAAGTGAATAAATAGTACCTTGAGAGAAGAAAGTTTGGGAGCAAGAGGACCTTCAAGCCTAAACTCGTGCATAACCCAGTCGGTTTTCTTTCCTTTAGGAGCCCTTCCTTGGTAAAACACCAAGGTCTTTCTCATCCCAACAAGGGCACTACAACTACCCTTGCGAAGGATAGGTCTGTCTTTTCCTGTGGCCTTCCAATACCCTGAAGCAGTTGCCCTATTTGTACGGAGCCCAGTTGCATATTTGCGATCCCTTTGGCTGTAAAAGTACCACTCCTTCCCTCCCACACATGCAATTTCTTAAAAAAAAAAACCAAAAAAAAAAAAACATAACCCAATTATCAGTGTTTAGGTTAAAAAAGATAAAATACCCCGTTCTGATCAAAATACATGTTTTCGAATCGTTAAGATTTTTTATTAGATTTTTTAGATTTAAATATTATTTAATTCTGATATACTATCATTCGATAGATATATAAATTTTTTATATCATCTTTATCTAGTATAAAATTATATTATGGTATTGTAAGTTGTAACAACCGATATCTTATCCATAGTTTGTGTCATGGGAAGATGTTCTATAGATAGATGATGATGGACTGATGAACTCAATATATATATGTTTGGCATGATTAACATTCAGAGCTGTTACGTTTGGTAAATCAAAGAATTTACAAGCCTCACCTCGTAGAAAAAAGAAGAAGAAAGAATATATACACCCATATATAGAGTAAGGTTATATGAAACAGTTGATAAAAAGAAAAAGATAACACTACGTATCTTAATTTTTGTACCAAATATTTTGTACTAATACATATGACATATTAGTTGTCACTATCTAATTGGTACGTTAAAACTTACCACAAATAGGTTAAACATTATTATCATTAAATAGTGACAAATCACATGTTACATGTGTGTTTGTATTAAAAATTTGATCCAAAAGTTAGTATCTCAAGCATTATCCAAAAGAAATATAACAAAATCGACAGAATTTTTTATTTTTATTTTTTAACTAATTGCTCTTGTTAATCTAATTTCTTGGCACCTGGCTACGACTAAATTTTGGTCATGCATTGCTAAAACTTTTCTTCTAATTTCTTCGATGCGACATTTAATTAGTAGCCCCTATTCAATCCTATTCTCATAAGGTAAATTAAAATTATTTCATATTCATTAAAAAAAATAGAAAAAATAAAAAGAAAAAGGAAAATAGTTTATAAAAAGGACCTGTTGAATCATAGGTGTGCACGTGGAAAAAGTAGCTCTGTCGCTGAAGAGTGAAGCCTTATCCGCTTCTTTTTTTTTTTTTTTTAGTAAGGGGTTCGCGTCAATTTGTAACTCTTATTAATTGACATTTTTAATGAAAACTCATAAATTATGTTTATATATGTAAACACATTAAAGGCTGCCAATATCACAACCTAATATTGGGCCCGTTTGGCACAGCTTTCAAAGATCTTTTAGGGCTCAAAAGATCTTTTAGGAGTGTTTGGATGAATTTTTAGAAGATCTTTTTGTATTTAAAAGATCTTTTTAAAAAAGCATGGACCTACCATCTTTTTTAGGAAGATCTTTTTATACTTTTACTTCAAGAAGTAAAAGCTATCCCAAACAGGCCCATTGTTTATTATCATTGTTATCATTATCCTGGTTAATGCAGTCCGAGAACAATCACACCCGAATGACGGAAACAAGAAAAGTTATATACATATATATATATATATAGAAATGGTAAATACATCATTTTTTCCACCCTATTTTACACTCTCTAGTCTCATTATCTGATACGTAAATTCCACTATCCAGTTTAATATTTTAACAATACAACAAATCATAGTGGAATTCACGTGTCAAACAGTAAGATTAAGAGAGTGTTGCTAGCATTTCTCATATATATATATATAGTTGTCAATCCAATAGTTTTTTTTTTTTAACCTATATGTAGATATTTTCTTTAGCCATTAGATCATCATCTAATAGTGATTCAACGACTATAATAAAGTACATGAAAAGATGTGCATTATCAATATTATTTTTTTCTTTTATTTTTTATCATAAAAAAAATACATAATAAAATTTTATTAGTACTTTTTTATTGGTAAAAAAAAAAACCTACGGAATTGGTGCCCTATATGAATTAAAAAATACCTACCGGATTAGTGCTATTTATATATATATATGAATACATGAATATATATATACATGATTCCCAATCCAATAGGTATTATATATATTTTTATATTTTAAACAGCATATAAATTATTGCCAATTTACGTGTCCAGTGAAAGATTAACTAGTCAAGTAATGGATGAGTTTTATGAATTAAAATCTACCCTTAATTTTTAGGTGAATGACAGTAATTTCAATCACAAAATTATGCTTTTGAAGAAGAATTAAAGAACTTCAAAACCACTGCAAAAACAAAAAGAAATTAGAGAATTTCGAAAAAATAATGAGGGATTAAAAAGATATAATTATTAGGGAAAAGGATATTGGCATGGTGTGGGGGGAAAAGTCAAAAATTATATAATTGATTGGGTAAGGATGATATGAGTGTGACAATTTTAGCTCATCCAAAAAAAAAAAAAAAGGAATTTCAACTGAAAATGCAAATGATTTATTTCACGACACGTGGTCAGTCTATACTGGGTGGGAACAAGACCTTGTTCTTATCCCTATCACTTTCACAGCTTTAGCTTTGGACTCCACCAAAACTAACGTCCATTTCTTCAAAAAGTAGGGAATAGAAGATTTTTTGTTTTTATTCAAAAATTAACATATAGGACATTGGCCTTAATTAGAACACCTTAATTAGCAATAAATTTAGCTTTCTTTTTCCTTGATTTGACCTCATATATATATATACACCTATATATATGTAAATCATATATGTATGTCTATATGAAATATAGTAATCCAAGATAAATAAAGAAAAACTAAGACATAGAAGCTGTGAAATTACAAAGAGCTGGGGAAAAAAAACAAGAAGCCTGTGGACAATGCAACTAAGATATTTTGGGAGCTTAAATAGGCAAATAATAATAATAATAATAATAATAAATATCTAAGCATACAGAGAGGGCAGGGAAATTTTAACTACCGAGTATACAAATTAAAAATGTATTCTCCTATATCCTTTCGAAAAAAGGGAAAAAAAAAAAAGTATTCTCCTATAATAACCTACGGTCCTACGGAGATCAAAAATCACGGAAAATTAATTTGAGAATCTTTTACGTGTATGTAATGGCAAATTTACAGTATTACGTTTATAACGTATTAGAATATATAAAAAGATTAAAAGCGTGAAGTTTACTTTGTAAGTGTTAATTAAGCCCTAACTAATACATAGATGCAGCTTTTCTAAAGTACTGCAATATAAATCTATATATATATATATATATATATATACACACACACCATACCAAGCAAAAAAAAATTTAAAAATTTAAAAATCCCCTAAAAGTTAAAGAAAAAGTAAACAAGAAATTAATGGTATGATTATTACTGAAATTGGTTTGAAATTTTTACACAGCCGCCAACCAAGTTGTTATTTGACTAAACGAACATGTGCTGTTTTGTCACCCTCTTTTTATTCATTCTTTTATTTTATTGAAACAAAATCACTCTCTTCTTTCTAGTTACTACGTGATGTGCTATATTTCTTTCTTTTTTCTATAATCTTTTAATGCAACAGTATGAATAGTACACATATATAATATAATATTCCTATACCAAATATAATATATTTATAAAAGTTTATCTAAGTAAACTATATATATGTATACAAATACGTACAGTTATACAGATATATATTTGATAAACTAATTCTGTGAAAAATAATCACAAAGAAACAACATCATAGCATGATTTTTTGTTCCTTTTAATTTTGTTATATTTTGAACTCATGTAATTCATTAATCCTACAAAATATCTCAAGGAGCCTCATTTTTTGTCAACCACGTATAAGCTTTCATATTAATAATGTTATATTTACATATAAATATGTACACGAGAAATAGCTCTATAATAATATTGGTAATTATATCTAATTAATAGCAGCCAGTCAGGTAGCAATCGCGTCTATGGACCGATACGTATCTAATTTGGCCAAACAGTAGAACAGGTAACTTTCTCGCTCGTCGGTTACACATAATTCTGTGTACAACTGGCAAGTACGGCTACTAACTTCAAAAATAATAATAATAAATAAAAAACCCTGAAATAAAACAACAAGTACTTTCCTATGCATTATTATTGATGTGTTGATGTATAATATCGATTATTGATATTCTTAATTTATTACCAACAAATGAATCTGAAAAATAAAGAAGAACGAGAAATAAATTCTGATCATCACTATTTATGAGATAATTGACATAAGAATAATATGATCATGTTAAAGGCCAGGAAATTACTGCATGTATATACAAATATATATATATTTGTCACGAAAAAAATGGAAAAAGAAAATTTAATCAAAAAGAGAGAAGCTGATGAGTACGTAGTTTTATATATTAAATAAGTACCTGGAATATCCCAAGGTTCGGATTTGTTAAGGTCAACTTCGATCAAAAGGTTGGAGTCGGAGTGAGAGACCTTCTTCATCAGATAATCACAAACAAGCTCTTCGTCTCTTGGGTGGAACCGAAACCCAGGTGGCAACTTTGATTCAACCATGCTTATGCTGCTCATCATGATTATGTGATGATATTATATATTGATGATTTTTTTTTCTTTCTTTTTGATTTTCTCGGAAAACAAGAGAGAAAATTATAAGAGATAAAGAGTAAATTAAGAAGAAAGATGATCGATTATATTATATGGGGCAAAGTAAGAATATTAATTAGCAGTTTGAGAAAGAAAGAAAGAGGGACAGAGAGAGAGGGCTCTCGTAAAAGGAAGGGAAGTGGGTGTGTATATATAAATAAATTAGAGGGAAGAGGACTAGAAAACTAAGAGTTATTATTTAATGTGAAATTATTAAGTCAACTGGTAATTCCGTGCAAGGAGGGTGGGTTTGAATGGCATATAATTATCGTGATACAGTACTCTTTTATTTTATATACATACTTTCTAAGTTTTAATGTTCTGTAATTTAAATCCTAAAGTTTGAGCTCTATAAAATAATACCTTGAGATCAAAATTTTTTGAAAATTAATATCCTAGACAGATTTTTTGATCAATTTTAGCAATAAAAAAATAACAATATCCTCTATTAAAACTAGATTAGTCCTTATTATTCTTCTTAATTTTGAGGATATTATTGTATTTTATCAGTTAAAATTATTCAAAAAGTCAACTCAAGTATTAATTTTCAGAAATTTTTAATCTCATGGTATTATTTTGCATAGTTTGTAGAACCTCTAAATCTCAGGATATTTTTTTACAACTATCCCTATTCTTAATTTTAAAATTGCAAGGATGGCTGCTCACAGTCACTCGTCATTGGTCAGCACCTCGAGTGTTTTGTTATTTTATCCACTAAAATATAATGTACTGGATGGTGCTCAACACCATATTAGTAATAGTTTCTTTTATTATTTTTCGACTATTTATCACTGTATACTGCTAATTAGATACACATATAGTTATTAATTAGTGACAACAAAAGTTTGTTGTCTGGAACTTGATTATGTTGTGCACTATTAATCACACTGACGCAAAATTACCATGTGGAATGTATTTGCTTTGTTTTCTGTTTATTGCTTTCGTTAATAAAGAATTAAGACATTTAATTTAGAACAAAGTTATCGCTAATGATGATAATTACAATTTTCAACTAATTTAACAATGAAACTAACTTGAATATTTAGCCTAGAGAGCCATATACTTTTATATAGCAAGTAATAACATATCTGAAAATCAATACTAATAATAATCACGGATAATATTTCTAATTTTTTCTGTTGGATCATTTTTTATCACGGATAATATTTCCAATTTTTTCTGTTGGATCATTTTTTTTTTTTTTTGAAAAAATGAGGTTTAACTAATGGCCTTTAAAAGAAAATATCACACACACATTATTAAGGTTTGAACCCCTGACCATCCCAAATTCACATATATGTACATTTCTAAAATCTTGGACCAACTGAACTACCCTCAGTAGGCAAATAGAACTTTTAAATTTTTTTTTTTTTTTTCTGTTAGTCTATGATTCAACTTCAATCTAATAAATTTTGTCCATGTCATGTTGCGATATTTCTCCAATCCATGCATGGGAATAATATCATTTTTCCTTCCATTCTATATTTGTAGAAAATAGTAAGTTAATTAGATCTAAAATCAGTGGTGCTTGCTGCCAAATGTTACTAGTGCTCATCGGCATACATAATATCTTGACTGGAGAGAGAATTCGTCTACGTGTCACGATGACATGGAGAAACCAATCACTGCCAACTTGCTGACATGTAAGTCGAATTGAGGTGGGGTGGGACCTACTTCCAACCCTTTTGGTATAGGAAAATTGGGCCATGTATGGCAACCTCAGCCAGCCATTGTTCACCGAGGTAGGGGCCCATTGTGATGACGAACTTCACTTTGTTGTCCACCTCCGCTTGCCTATGCCTTCATCTGGCATTGGGACCATTGTCTAGTACGTACTACCACAAGTTGTCTATTATATTCTTTTGTGCTTCTTTTTAATAAATTCTTGGAAATTTTTTTTAAATTAATGTTGAACATAAATTTTTTTTTAAAAAAAAAGAAAATTAATTTTTAATTAGGAATTAGTTGTAAATAAGCTGTGTTACATTCTCTACGTCTCAAGTGACCTTATATAAGCTAGAAAAAGTAATATTACAAACGGTACGCAAAATTATATAAATGTTTCATATTTAAGAGATTCGGCCAAATAAGAACATAAACCCATAATGATAAATCAAATTCTTTGTTCTTTTTGTTTTGGAGAAGGAATATAATGATTAAATATAATTTGTTAATTAGTAACATTACCGTTGAAATTCAATCGATTATTAAAGGGAAAATGAAATCTCCGGTTCAAAGGGAGTTGTGCTCTTTTGTGAAACAAAAAACAGGAGAGAGAGAATATATATATGTATGGATATATAATATATGTATATACATATGCATATACATATATTCGTTATGTTTGTATAAGAAATTTCAAAAGAAAATTTGCACCTAAAACCTTTATTTGTCAAATCGTTCAGTATACCACTGGTCGAAAAATCAAAACCATTAGATTCAATTATTATTATTGTTATTATTGTTATCATCATCATTATTGTTATTACTACTATATTACTACTATTATTATGTCGTTATTGTTATTATTATTATTATTATTATTATCATTATTATTATTATATTAATATAATTTTTGTTTTTGCTAATCAACTTGAATAAATTGGGTTACAAACAACCCCATCTGATCGGATTGGGTCCGATTTGTTTGTTGAGTTATTCGCTTAATTATATGAATATCCCTACTTAAATTTCTTACCTTCAAAGCAGGTACTCAACTGATTAATACTCTTGTTTTATTATTTTTAAAATGTAACAACAATAATAAAAGAAAAAAACGCATTTAAATGAATTTCTCTGGCTATTTGACCAAAGTTTATCACTAGTATCAGCACTGCCAGTGAAGTTGTGGTGACCGATTACAATTCATAAAGCTTTTAGTATAAGATTATAGTATTGGACAATTTTAACTATTGCAAGTAATAATATATCTAGAAAATAAAAAAAATATAATAATAACATGTTATAACATATGATTTAACAAATAACTTGGATAAAATAATTATCATGAAGTTAAATCAAATAACATAATAAAAATAAATCACAATT
>JXTC01000003.1:3312995-3334145 GCA_002914845.1 Trema orientale
GTCGAAACCTGCATAGGATAGGTAGGTGTTATCCTTTGAACCTTCCCTTGTGAAAATACGTTTACTTTACTAACTAAATAGTAGACGCGATGTCCTTGAACTATTCTGTCATTTGTGTAAATGATGACATATTTTACACATGAATCTTCCTGACACTTTCTCAGTTCTCACTATTATGTTCGTTTTGGCCATGAACATATGCCTGGTTCTGCAAGAATTTAATAAGAATTGCGCCCTAACAATTCTCTTAGAAGCGGCCATTCTTTTCTCTCACATAGGTGATTTCTTAATTAAGAGTAACCCGCATTACTCTGCTCTAAATTCTATTTTCGACGCATAAGAATCATTAAAAGGATAGCTTAACCTTTCGCTTTACGGGTATCACTATTTCATCATAGGAATGGACATGAGGAAAATCCTCACAGTGATCTAATACAGTCTTTACAATTTAGTTGTCTCTTTTGAACCTAGATCTTGGGATCTCCAGTCAAGTAGGTTGGGTATCCACTGTATCGACCTATTCTTTCATGGGCTTTAGTCCTATTCCCCTCGATGACATTTCAACTAACTCTCTATTTAACCCTTTAGTTAGCGGATCCGCAATGTTATCTTTTGACTTTACATAGTCTACAGAGATAACCCCAGTTGAGAGTAGTTATCTAATGGTATTGTGTCTACGACGAATATGTCTAGACTTACCATTATACATATTGCTCTGTGCTCTACCAATTGCAGATTGACTATCACAATGTATGCAAATTGCAGCACAGGTTTTGGCCATCTTGGAATATCCTCTAAGAAGTGGCGGAGCCATTCAGCTTCTTCCCCACATTTATCCAGTGCGATAAATTCAGATTCCATAGTGGATCTGGCAATAACAGTTTGTTTCGAGGATTTCCATGACACTGCTGCACCTCCTAGTGTAAACACATAACTACTAGTAGATTTTGAATCTTTAATATCAGATATCCAATTTGCATCACTGTAACCTTCAAGTACAGAGGGATATCTTGTATAGTGCAGCCCATAATTACGTGTAAATCGTAAGTATTTTAATACTCTTATAATCCCTTGCCAATACTCAGCTCCAGGATTACTTGTGTATCTACTTAGTTTACTAACTGCATAGGCAATATCTGGTCTTGTACAGTTCATCAAGTACATTAGACTACCTATCACTCTAGAGTATTCTACTTGAGAAACACTCTCACCTTTATTCTTGGATAAATATAAAGTTAAATCTATTGGTGTTTTGACAACTCCAGAATTATCTTTATCGAATTTTCCAAGAATATTATCCACATAATGTGACTGACTTAAAACAAGTCCATCTGATACTCTTGAGATTTTCATTCCCAAAATGACATCGGCTAAGCCCATGTCTTTCATGTCAAATCTTGAATTCAACATATTTTTGGTAGATTTGATCATTTTATCATCACTACCAACAATGAGCATGTCATCAACGTAAAGACACAAAATGACATAACTATTTTCGGTGTCTTTGACATATACACATTTGTCACATTCATTGATTTTAAATCCATTAGCCTTCATAGCATTATCAAATTTTTCATGCCATTGTTTCGGGGCTTGTTTTAATCCATACAAGGATTTCACCAACTTACAGACTTTCTTTTCCTGCCCTGGTGCAGAAAAACCTTCAGGTTGTTCCATGTAGATCTCTTCCTCTAGATCTCCATTTAGAAAGGCTGTTTTTACATCCATTTGGTGTATTTCGAGATTCCACAAAGCGGCAATCGCAAGTACCATCCTAATGAAATTTATTCTCATCACAGGAGAATAAGTGTCAAAATAGTCCAGACCTTATATCTGTCTGTAACCTTTAATTACAAGTCTTGCCTTGTACTTATCAATCGATCCATCGGCTTTCATTTTCCTTTTAAAAATCTACTTTGAACCTAGTGGTTTACATCCAGGAGGAAGGTCCACTAGTTCCCAAGTATGATTTTGTAAGATGGAATCAATTTCGCTCTTGATAGCCTCTTTCCACAAAGGTGCTTCAGTAGAGCTTATAGCCTCGGTATACGTTCAAGGCTCACTTTCTAGCAAGTATGTCAGAAAATTCAGACCAAAAGATTTTTCTGTCCTTGCTCTCTTACTCCGTCGAGGTTCAACCTCGGTTTCTTTATTTTTATCTTGGTCCTGACTATTCTCAATAATAGTCTCATGTGTTCGTTTTGACGAACTTGCTTTTTCTTTGGATTTACAAGGAAATATATGTTCAAAGAACAATACATTCCTTGATTCCATTATCGTGTTCTTATGAATGTCTGGGATTTTTGACTCATACACAAGAAATCGATAAGCACTACTGTTTTGTGCATAGTAAATAAAAATGCAATCAACGGTTCTCGGACCAATTTTCACCTTCTTAGGTGTTGGTACGGCCACTTTGGCAAGACATCCCCATATTCGTAAATAATTGTAGGATGGTTTTCTTCCTTTCCACAACTCATATGGAGTCTTTTCTATTTTCTTTTTGGTTACCTTATTCAAAAGATAATTGTCCGTCAAAATGGCTTCTCCCCACATGTTCTGGGGTAACCCAGAACTTATTAACATTGCATTCATCATTTCTTTCAAGGTACGATTCTTTCGCTCAGCAACTCCATTTGACTGAGGCGAGTAAGGTGCTGTGGTTTCGTGTATGATTCCATACTGTGCACAAATTTCCTTAAAAGATGAATCATACTCTCCACCTCGATCACTTCTCAGCACCTTAATTTTCTTATTGAGTTGATTCTCAACTTCATTCTTATAGAGAACAAACTTCTCTATAGTTTCGTCCTTGGATTTTAGCAAATACATATAACAGTATTTTGTGCTATCATCGACAAAAGTAATAAAATACTTATTGCCTCCCCTTGTTTGTACAAATTTCAAATCACAAATATCACTGTGAATTAAATCAAGGGGTTTAGTGTTCCTCTCAACACTTTGAAACGATGACCTAGTCAGTTTTGTCTCAATACAAGTTTCACACTTGTGTTTTGAATCAATATTAAAAGCGGGTATGTGGTTTAAGTTAATTAATCTACGCAAAGTATCATAATTAACGTGTCCTAGTCTACCATGCCATACATTGGAAGACTCAAGCAAATAAGCAGAAGGGCTAGCTTTATTATTACTTGGCTTAATAGTTATTACATTCAGTTTAAAAAGCCCATCACATACATAGCCCCTCCCTACATACAATCCGCTCTTAGACAAAACTACTTTATCTGACTCGAACACTATGCGGAATCCATGCTTATTTAGCAACGAACCGGACACTAAGTTCTTGCGGATCTCCGGCACATACAGTACATCGTTCAGAGTCAGCTCCTTCCCAGAAGTCATCTTTAAGACCACCTTGCCTTGGCTTTCAATAGTGGATGTGGCAGAGTTTTCCATAAATAACTTCTCCCCACTCTCAAGTAGTTTGAAGGAAGTGAACAAATCTTTGTCAGAGCATACGTGCCGAGTGGCACCGGTGTCAAGCCACCATTCTTTGGGATTAGACCCAACTAGGTTCACTTCAGAAACTACTGCACAGAAGTCTATATCAGAAACCTCTTGAGTGATTTTATCCACTATGTTGGCTTCATTCTTCTTCTTCTTTGGAAGTCGACAGTCTAAAGCCTTGTGACCCATTTTGTCATAGTTGAAGCACTTCCCTTGGAATTTATACTTCTTGCCTATCCCACCTTTAGGCCCCAACTTATGGCTTGGCTGTTTTTGTTTATTCTTCTTGGCTTTAAAGCCTTGAGAATGTTCTACAACATTTGCCTTAGCCATAGGCGTACTCAACGATGCTCCTGACTTTTTCAGCACGTCTGTTGTCTTTCTCAATGCGAAGTCGCACAACAAGCTCTTCAAGGTTCATTGCCTTTCGCTTGTGTTTGAGGTAGCTCTTGAAATCCTTCCATGCAGGGGTTAGCTTTTCAATGACAGTACCTACTTGGAAGGGTTCACATATGACCATCCCCTCAGCCTGAATTTCATGCAGAATCAATTGAAATTCTTGAACTTGACTGATTACTGTTTTGGAGTCGACCATTTTAAAGTCTAGGAAGCGTTCCACTACAAATATCTTGGACCCAACATCCTCAGTCTTATATTTATGGTCAAGTGACTCCCATAATTTCTTTGCCGTCTTCTTATTATGATACACGCTATATAAAGAATCAGTCAAACTGTTCATTACATAGTTACGACACAGGTAGTCAGACTGTTTCCAAGCATCAACCGCAGCGATGACATGGAAGTCTTGCTCATTTTCATTGACTTTTGGAGCCTCCTCAGTCAAGAACCTTGCAAGGTTTAATGTGGTCAGATAGAATAACATCTTCTGTTGCCATATTTTGAAGTTTAACTCATTAAACTTCTCAGGCTTCTCTCCGTGGTGCACTGCTGGTACCACCGGAGTCACAACAGGGGTTGGCATTTGAGCCACAACAGGAGCAGGCACATGGGCCATAGCAGGATTGTTTGATTCAGTTATCATTTCTGACAAAAATAACAAATCCAATGAGATTTCTTTTTCTAGAAATAAACGGCAATAATCAAATATTACTCAATAGACAAACTCCCAGGAAAGACCACGGAGGGGTCACAAACGGTTCCACTTAAAATCCAACCTCTTAGACAGAACTTGTCTAAATTGTAATTGTTCAATTATCACAATTTATTAAAGAAATATCTCCAATCACAATATATAAATCCAGATATATTATAAAGCAATAACATATAAAAGACATTTAACTGTTTTAAGATTGTTGGACAATTTTAACTATTGCAAGTAATAATATATCTAGAAAATAAAAAAAATATAACAATAACATGTTATAACATATGATTTAACAAATAACTTGGATAAAATAATTATCATGAAGTTAAATCAAATAACATAATAAAAATAAATCACAATTAATTTACTATAATAATAATTATGATTATAATGACCAAAATAACAAAGGAGTTTAAGGAAATCAAACCGAGTCTTGTGTTTCACACAATTTCCTTAAAACAGTTACGCCTCCTCACCGGGGTGCTTAGAGGAATGTCAGCAGCGTCTGTTTTCCAGGATAAAATGGTTCTCGAATAGCAACGTCGCACCAACTTGTTACTCACAACGAACTGAGCAATGCCCAAACTCTATCATCAGAACTCAATAGAACTTGACCACTCTTATAAGAAAGAACAAGAACTCAAACTCTCTAACTTCTAACTAACTTCTCTCTAACTTCTAACTAACTTTTCTTAACCGCTACAGAGAGAAATGGAAGAGAGGAATAGGCTAAGAAGTATTTTGGTTTGTCTTGGTATGTCTAAGAGTGAAGGAGAAGGTCTCCTTTTATAGTGTTCATGGGGGAACCAAGCCATTAACATCCCATTAATGTAGCTGAAAATATTTTTCTGTTACAACATAACAGCCCATTAATCTGGCTAACAAACGTTTGTCTGTTACAACGTAACAGCAACAGCCCATTAATATGGCTAAAAAACGTTTGTCTGTTACAATATAACAGCCCATTAATATGGTTGAAAAACTGAAAAATATTTGGCCGTTACAACATAATTGCCAAAACGTTTTTGGCTATTATCTCAGCTTTATGAGGCCTAATAAATATCCAAAATGAATTTTGTAACTCTTGTATGTTACAAATTCAATTCTAAAACCTTCTCACTTTGGGTTTCAATTTCTCATTTACCCATGCCTCAAAATGGCTATTAACAATGTTTTTTTCAAACCATTTTTCCAACATATAGATCATGTTTTGATATGAAGTAATCCAGGTGTTCAAGTCATTTTTCAAATCCCGCAGCTAATATATGCTAAGCATTTTTACAAAAAAAAAAAACACACACACACACACACAAATAAATTAAAAAGGACATTCTTTCAAATGAGTTTGAAAATCAGCCATTGTCCTAAACACTAGTGGTCTATAAAATTGACCATTTATAAAGTGACTTTAATTAAGTGATTTATTTTCTTTGAAAAAAAAAAAATTGTAAAGTAGATATCTTAAGTTATAGTCCTGCTTGACATATGCTTGCCAGCCATTAAAAGGTCTTTATGCAAAGAGTTTTAAGAATGCCATTTACCAAAATTAAATTCCAAAAGCTCGAATTTTTCCAATTTCTATTTTGTATAAGGATAATGACACATTTAGATTTCAAATTTGTTCAACCTTCACAATTGCTATAATGGACAGTTGAAAGTCTTTCCTTGAGAAGCAATAATCCTTAATACTATGTTTAATAGGAAGGAGGGAGAGAAGGAAGGATGAAAAAGTATAGGAAGAAATAAGAATATAAAAGAAGGAGAGGAGAGTATCAATCATTAAGTTATTTGGTAAGAGGGATGAAGGATAAGATGGATGGAAAGTATTGGTCCCGTTTGATTCGCCTATTTGAATGTGTGTATTTGAATGAAAATTGTGGAATGTGTTATAATTGGAACGGGAGATATTTGAATGGAAAAAAATAGTGGAATGAGTTGTAATTAGAATAGGAGCATTGGAATGGACCATTCAAAAGTACCTCTCCCCCTCCATTCTCATTCAAGACACAAAAAAACCATTCCAATAGTTAATTATTCTAATGGACCATTTGAATGGAAAAACTGAATTGTTAAAACAAACACACATTCTAAAAGATCAGTTGAATGGAAAAACTGGAATTGTTGAAACAAATACTCATTCAAATGGATTTTTCATTCCAATGGAATGGAATGGTTGAAATAAACATGGCCATTGTTTTCCTAAAAAAATTACTATATTATCCATTATAAAAATTTAATAATTTTTAAGAAGGGCATATTTGTCATTTTACATAAAAGGAATAAAGAAGAGGTTGAATCTTTCCATTGACATCCATTAATGGGAGGTTAATGGGAGGATTCAAAATGGTGGTCCAAGAGGGAGAGCTCATTCATCCACTTCTCCTTTCCCTCCCTAATCTCTCTTACCAAACAAGGTATTTTACCTCTTCCTTCACCCTTTTCCATCCTCCCACAAATCACTCCTATCAAACAAAGCCTTTAAATATTTCACTCGTTGAGACAAACATCTTTTCACAAGTGCAGTCTCATGTTCACGTTAGAACAATAATGCCACATGATTCTTGTTAGTTTGAACCTCAATTTAGAACGTATTGATAGCAATAGGCATTTTGTTTACGTCATTTCTAAATTTTTTACCAAGAAGAACTTTGAGCTAAAGGTGTTAAAATTTCAAATTCTAAGATAGGTGATTGTATATTACAATACGCAAGGTTATATTTACACAATCTTGGACAAGATAGGTATTTCCAATAATGAGAAATAGCTTTGATATATATATATGGAGGACTTCTCAATGGTTACAATTTTTTTGTAACCATTTAAACCAAACCCATATATATATATATATATATATGGAGGAGGTTTCAATGGTTACGTCTCCATGAGTAGCTATCATTTTGACCAATGAAAATTTATCATGCATATTTTTTTATAGTAAAAAATAAGAGAGAGAAATAGCATTAATGATGCACGTCTTTTTATGCACTTCATTATAGCCGTTGGATCACTTTTAGATGATGATCCAACGGCTAAAAAAAATACCTACACATAGGTAAAAAAAAACACTTACTGGATTAGCAACCTATATATATATATATATATATATATTACAACACGGTATATAAGTATAAACTAAGAAATACAATACAAGGCCAAAAAGGGTCACTAGATTATTGGTCAGTAGTTTTTTGACCTACCGAAAAAAGAGTAATGCTACATGTGATCAATAATTATTAATTAACTGGTTATTCACATGTCAATTCTTTTTTCTTTTTTTTTTGGATAAAAAACAAGCTCTTCAAGAGAATATGTTACTCAAAGCAATAGCTTTAGGTTATAATGCAAGCAAAAGATTACAATTTCAAACTCCTCAAATAAGGAGACGAAAAATGGATTACAACCATAACAAGAATAAGATATGAGGATTATCATGATTCTTCCAGAGAAACAGATAACAAGAACCAACAAGCCATAGCCTTCAACACCTGCTCCTAACTGCATTCTTGGCGGGCTAAACTCCATAAGGCCAATACTAATTGAGATCTATGTCCGTAGTAAAAGAAAAAACACATCCACTAACAAATCTAGATTAGAGAAAAGATATCCAATTTAAGATAGGTGAACGAACTTAAAATCCACCCAAAAGATGGTACTACATCCATATCTAAATTTAGGATTATTAAAACTAAAAAAGAAATAGAAAAATAAAAGGAAAAAACATGGTGGAGGAGGAGGAAGAGGAAGAGGAAGAGGAAGAAGGTGGGGGAGGGGGGAGGCCAGGGAAAGAGAAGGAGAAGGAGAAGGAGAAAGAGGAGGCTCCTTCTCCGGCTTCCGCAAGGAGCAGCGCTGACTTTAGTTGGGAGAAAGTATCGATACAGCGAGAAGGAGGGAGGCAGCTAGCTGGAGGAGGAGGGTCTCGTATTTTGGGGAGCAGGTGAGAGAGTTTTTCACCACGTGAGAGTATTCAATAATACATACATTCACACGCCAATTTTTAAATGACATATGACAACATAAAAACTTAAACATTTTTTTGTGGCAATTTCCAATTGGTTGAAAGAAGAAGTGTGGGAATCCCGGGATAATTACGAAGAATTTCTCCTCTAGTTTGCGGTTTTGTCATAAACAGTGCGTTCTTCTAAGGTATTTTATAATTTTGGTTCTAGAATTCCGTACTATTTTACCTTTCTAACAAGTAATAACTCCTAAAAAATTTTAATGACCACCCTAGCCGAATAGTAATTATTTCTGAACTTCTCGTTATGCTATTATACTAGAAATGAAAACAAAACTGTAAAAATGAATACAAATCTTACAATTCATCAGATGGTAGAATTGTTTACTTTTCGTGTTTTGTGACCCTTTTTTTAATAAATTAAGGGGAAATAATTTTGAATTATAACAAAAAAGGTTGCCAACACTCTTAACAACCTCATTACAATTGTAATGGTTTTTTTTTTTTTTTCTTTCTTTTGGTTTTCGTTTTAGGTTGAAAAATGAGATGCTGCTTCTCAGGAAATGACAGTTTCGTAGCCGTGGGCAGTGCAAAAAAATTGATATCAGTAGTCATTGGGATAATTGTCTATAAGGTAAAACTATCTTCGTTCCAATTTGATCGCCAAGATTTTTCCGAAAAATAAAGTTAAAAAACAAAAGATACTAACAACCATTGCTGAAATTCAATGTGGCTAGACCACACAAATAAAAACTCGTTGTTTGTAGTTCAAGTCCGCAGCAATATGTATATAGAATTCATCAAAAAACTAACCAACCATGTTGGTCCATATGGTCCCTATTTTTGCACACAAGAATTCTAAGCGAGTAATACTAGGGAAAGGTTGGGATATTACCTTCATACATTAGTTTTCTGTTCTTTAACACCAAGTGATGTAGCAACGTTTAAAATCATATTTTCAGCTGAGGACCATTTATTCTTAAGGTTTCTTTAATACCAAGTGATGTAGAAACGTTTAAAAATCAAATCTTTTAGGTGAGGACCTTGTATTCATAAGGTTTAGCAGAGATGTCGTGTGACTAAACAAAATAATGCATGACTGTTTAAAAGGAAATTAAGTGTCTCTAGCATTACTTGTTATGGAATCAATATAATGCAGAGCAAAATTAAGAGAAGAAATTCAAAGTAAGCAGTCTTATTCAAATCTATAGTAATTTTAGATAATCCCATTGGCGCGGAGTTAGAAGCTCCTGCAGTCACAACCAAATCACAACCAAAGAGAGTTGCCACACTGGTCTAACCCTTCCTCTCCTTAGTTTTAACACAACGAAAAAAAAAAAAAAAAAGTAATAGGTCATATAATAACAAATATGTCCTCTTTCGTCCTTGACGCTTGACCAGTCAAAGTTCAAGTGCACTAACTTTAACAAATATGTCCTCTTTCGTCCTTGACGCTTGACCAGTCAAAGTTCAAGTGCACTAACTTTAACAAATATAGTTTTCCAATAAGTTTCAGTCAAATATAACTAATTAGGTTAGTGACAAAAATCGCCAATGAGAGCTATTGTGCATATCCAAAATTGTGGGCTGCTCCGAAAATATTACAAGTGAATCCTCTTTTTAGTGATGGCTACTCTTTCATGTCGTCTTGCTTAGAATAAAGCTACGTTATCCGAGAATTCAATAAAGTCATCAGCTAATAGCAGGAAAAGGAAGTCAAAGAACAACTAGGTGTACAATACGACAAAGGTGTTCAAACTTGAACACGTGTCCTACCTCAAGAGGATGCCATTTGTTTACCCTAGTAACCATCATAACAGTGATGAGAATCCAAGCTTGTTAATTTCATTGATAATGATCCGTATGAACTTTGTCTTCTTAGCAGTCACAGCAGTTAAAGGTTAGCTCCTCTCCAAATCATTAGTTGTCCTCAAACACCACCACCACAAGTTTCTTTAAGGAATTATTCATATCGTATATTAGAGTAAAGCTTTACCATGTAACTGGTAAGGCAGTTAGTAATTCAAATACTGCACCTGAGAAAGGGAAAGAAAAAACTTGGTTAAGATAAATGAAAATACCTAGTTACGTATTTCTCGGATCTTTTGGGAAACAATTATTCTGGGACAGTGATAAATGAAAATACCTAGTTACGTATTTCTCGGATCTTTTGGGAAACAATTATTCTGGGACAGTGTTAAAATAGAGATAAAACAAAAAAAGAAAGCAGATAATGTTTTAACATTCTAGAATTCAATAACAGAGACAGAACAAGGAGACTAATTAAGTGGGACACTACTTTATTACTAAACTTTGGTAGTTAAGTAATCGGTCCAAACTCCTTAAAGGTTCCAACATAACAGATTATTACCAATAATCTTCAGAAACGTGCATAGCCACTAGTTTATATGTAATGAAAACCACAAACGCAGGAAAGGGATTACAAACTTTAATTCAAACTCTGACACCAGCCTGTCTAAAGTGGCCATCTATCTATACTAGTACGCGTGTATGCCAGGAACACAAACATTCTATGTACATCGTACCTAAGTTCATGTTTATAATTTTGTTTAAGTGTTCTTTTCTGCGTGGAACAATCATAATACAGGAATATTTTCTTGTGTTGGGTTCATAACAATTTAGAATGAACTTCACCCGGTTTTTACTTTAACAGGAGGGCAGACATATATGATTAAAAGTCAAAAAAAGTTGTGATAACTCCCTCTTACTTTTAGTAGAAAAGTATTATGGGCACCCAGATATTTACGTGTTTCTCAGTGAGTAGTTCTGAAATAGATAACTTATTAAGAATCCTAATCATGATAGGAAAGGAAAGCATTAATAGTGATCAGATACGTGATAAATGATTTTTTGGAAAAAGAAGCTTCTTTCCATTGCCTTAATCATTCTAAATAAACCTACAATGGAACCAAAATCCTAGAGCACAGGCACATGCAATCCCTAAGCAATGAGTAGCCAACAACTAGCTAAGAAGTGAGGAACAAGTAGACAACCCAACGTTTTGTCCAACAACAAATGACAGATTCAACAGCAAAATATAAAAAATAAACAAATAAATAAAAACAAAATCTTGTAAAAGGAAATAAGATAATCAGTTAAACAAAATTGAATATGTACATATGCGAAGGAAATACGATAATTAAACAAAATTGAATATGAACACATGCACACTCACAGGACAGGGGATATTATTACCATATTCATGCCTGCGTCGCATTTGTATCAATTCTTTTTGGCAATAATGGCAACATTTCTTGGGGATAATGCAGGATCAAAAATTGATAACATCACAGCTTCAATTGTATTTCCTTGCTCCTGAAGGAACAATAATCTATCGAGCAGAAGAAATGTTTCTAAAAGAGGCCCCAAAGCAGCTCGAAGAGACCAATAAAGTCCAATGAATTCCTGCATGTGACCGATGGATATGGTTATACAAATTGTTAATCAGCATGCATGTCATAAAAATATCAAAACCATTGGCTGTTCCAACGACAATAAACTGTGTAATTGTTGCAGATGGGGCAGGAGGTGGGTAGGTTATAAAAGAACTATAAGTAAATTTTTAATTCTTCAAGTGGCAATTATTGTAACAGTTTATCGTTAAAGCAGCTGATCAGGATCAGCTATCAAATCCTTGGCCTTTGGTTTGATTGGCATAACATTTTAATATATTCTTTGGCACCATTGAGATTATTTAAAATGGATCGATAAGCTCTTGCTCCTTGCATGGTTTAACCATAAGCTGGGTGAAATTCATCAGGCCTACGTTTTGGTTTACAGAATGCACAGGCCTTTCACTGTTGTATCTTTAACAACTTTATGGTGGTTTGTGAATGTATTTCAGAAACAAGCACAAATGAATGGAGGTCTCGATGACATTTATGAATTTACAAGTCTTCCAAAGATAAAATTCTACCCAGTAGTCCAGATTCAGTGACAATTCTTATTATTTTACATATACGAGTATCGATTTGGTCAAGTATTTGACAAAACAAGTAGGTGTTATCCCCCATGTGGCACTGTCAGACGCGTAAGCGTAAGCCTCAAAATATACTGATGTACAACACAAACATAGCATCTATCCTTAGACACATGTACAACAGGGATAAGAGTGTTCCTTTCTTTCATCGGCTGTAATTTACGAAATTCTTATTTCTTTTTGCTTTTGCAATAAATGGGACTGCTTCCCTACTTTACAATGTTAGGCTTTGACTTGTATATAGTTAGAGATATTTATGTTTCATATAAAGAAAAATATTACCCAAAAAGAAGATACGCAAGGAAATTAACCATAGTTCAGACAATGATAAAGATGAGTCTAAAGCAGCGAAAATTTCATTAACGAAGCATACAAAAAACTGTCTAACAAATCCATCAATTTTCAAATACAGCTCGTTTTTTCTAATAGTAACAATGGAATCCCCTTGAAATTTTTGGAAATAAGGTAAGAGTTACTTACAGAAAAAGGCTCAACTTCCTTCCATATTCTGGGAAAATCTATATCTTGTAAAGGCTCGAGACCTAGGTGGCATAGTCCAGACTGACTATATCTCAGAAAAAGTGAGTATTTGTCAACAGATTTGATGCCGTCACATTCAGAACCACTATGAGAGACTCTACCAGATAAGGGTGCTTTCTCAAATAATGAGCTAATACTGTCATCTGCACAACATTCTCAGTGTTATATGCTTCAGAGTGCCTTAGTCGAAAACACTGCTTCAACCCACCAACAATACAACAACATAATTGGATAAAACTGTGTAGACAAAACTTCGTTTTAAATTATTAGACTAAAAACTTTACCTGCTTCTGGTTCTGTTTTTCCTTCTGTCTTCAACCGTATATGATGCAAAGATGCACAAGCATTATCTTTGTGGATCAGCCGGGAGTCAAAGGTCCCCCTTTTCTGTAGACGACGCAAAGCTTTCCCTTGACGCCCAATTGATAGACTTCTTGTCATGACTTCTGGATAGTATTCATTGAGAACCTTCAAAAAAGACACATGTCATCCACAAGAAAGTTCACATGAAAGAATGGAAATTGCAAAAGTTGATGATGATAAAAATCTCTACAAAGGTTGTACCCTATCTATCAATGAAGGCTGTATGGAAGAAAACGGTAAATGAATTGATCAATAGCACATGTGATGTCAAAACTTAAGCTAAAGTTTCCAAAATGTACCAGCAAAAAGAAAAATAATTGCAGAAGGAAAAATAAAAAGAAGTGGTACCATCTGAAAAGCAGCACGAAAAGCATGCAACTCAAAGTTGTGAACGCCATCGTCAATTTCCAAACATCTCCACCTCTCTGCACTCTAGCAAGATAAAATAACGACAATGAAGTTTTTCTTTGATAAGCAATGTATGAATAAATATATACAAACTAAACAAGCAAACAGAACCTCCCCCTAACCCTTCCACACCGCAAAAAAGAAAAGAAAACAAAAACAAAAACAACCCGAGAGAGAGAGAGAGATGCCTCTACCTGACATGCAAGATCGCGCAAACTCTTTCCAAGTGACAAACCAGCATATTTAACTCCACAACTCATTGGAAAACCATATTGAGAATCCACATTGTCAAAGCCTTCTTCAGATAATAGGTTGTAACAGCAGCCTACGCTAACGACTGCTTTAACTTCTTCACAATCCAAAAAGGTCCTAATCCAAGAACATGTGATTCCTTCAGATTAAACCAAGCAAACAATAGCAATGATGAAAAATGGAATAGTAATGGAAACATTGATAATAGTAGCTATTAATGACAAATGACAACAATAAAAACAAAAATTAGGAATGAAGAAGGGAGATCTTGAAAAGCATTCAGAGAAGAGACAAAAACCAGATAATTTCAAACACGTCAGTCACAATCAGAATGAGATTCTTGTGATGAGTAAGTCAATCTAATTCTGATGTAAAAATAGAAGTAACTGTCTATGCATCACGATACTGGAAGATTTGTTCTCCCGGAGAGATTAGGCGAAGAGTAAGTAGGCCCAGTTCTGATGTAACAATAGGAGAAACAGTCCATGAATCACGATGTCAGATGATTGACTACTCATCTTAATAGCTCCTTATATTGTAAAACATAATTATATTTTTCAAGAGCAAAGGTTTTACAATCTCATTTCAGACTTCCATTGATGGATATTAGTTTTTTCAATATTAGCTTTAATGAGAAATTCCCAATCAATGGTGTTAATAGCAGAGCTAAGAAACTATGGTAATCTTTTGGTTCTTTGTTTGCAGTATCATTGAAGATAAAAACCAGGAAGAATGCCTTCCATGGGTCAGGGTCCAGTTCCAGGCTTATTTATGGGCATCATCAGCAAACGAGTAAAAGGATATACATATGATACACATAGATTGGCAAAACGGCATGTGATTGGTTCTTCCTGCCATTTTGTATTTTCTTTCCATTTCAAAAGAAAGTCATACTAAAGGAAACAACCTAATAATAAAAATTATTTAAAGATTCCTTAAGTAACTTCAAGGAAAAAAAATACCTCAGTACAGATTATATTAATGGTTAAAATTCCTTCACGTGGCAAAGAATATGAATGCAAACAACATGACAAATCAATTGGACAATAGCTTAATACAAAACAGTCTTAAGTCTAGAAAAAGGGTACACAAACTTGACAATGCTGGCAAGTAATTTTAAAAAAATTAAATATAGATAAAATACATAGCGTCTTCAACATCAGCAAATCTATGTTGGTTCATTTTACGAATACAGATAACCCTAGTTCCTAGAACAGCCTGAAAGATTTGTTTTTGGAAACAGAGACAGTAGTATTATAAGTAACTAGTAGCCTGAAAGACCTTCTTGCTTTAACTTTATTATTTTTCTGCTTATTAGTAATCAGGGATTAGAATAATCTATCTATTGGAACTATCTACAGATTTTATTGGATGTCTTTTATTTTAGCTCCACTTCCTGAATTGGGATTACCCATCTATAAAAGGCTTGATTGGCATTGGACACTTTTTTTCTTTTTCGGGATTGAAAAAGCATTGTAGACTTTGTTTGAATGAGTGATAGATTATTGAAAAATTCTCTCTGAGAGATAGAAAACAGAGGTTTATAGCTCTATTGTTTTCTCTAGGTCCTGCACTACAGAGACTGGCTAGAACTCCTACATAACTCAAGGACAAGAAGACTGGCTATAAGTCTTGCACTACACACACATATACATATATAAGAAACAATAAAAGCAATTCCGTAACTTTCCCAATGACGTAAAATTATGCATTATTAACACTCACAGCACCTTAACTTCCCAACCACCAAACTCAATCATTAGAACATGTAATCTGTAGAAAAGGTGAATTTCAAAGCATTATTTGGCACTTACTTGAGCATCATGACTGAAAGATCTCCACAAGCATGAAGCCCAGCAAGAACCACTGAAGTTTTATTGTCCCCATGGCACGAAGGTTGTTGCAGTTCAGTGTCAACATTGTCATGATCGTGCTCATTATCGTTAAACCTTGTGATGGAAGTCAAATCCTTTAATGTGTCAATTGACATCACATGGCATGTGATTGTTTTAGGCACAATCAAACTTCTCTTTCCTGGTCTAACAAGAAAAAGATGAAAAAACGAATAAACCGATCGTGTAAAAGAAAAAAAAAAATGAGGAAGGTACTTCTTGAATTTATTGACAATTAAAGAAGCCAACTTCAAAACACTGAGATTAGGACAAAGAATAATATATCAAATTAATCCAGAAAGGTAGCACCAAGCCGTAGGAGGTCGAAAGACTAAAAACTAACCAGCCTACTTCGAGAAATAAATCAAAGATGCTGTCCAAACAATGAATCATTGGCACTGTCAAAAGAATAAGCAAGGCAAAATGGGATCTCGACCTCACTTAAGCTTAAAAACTAATTTGAAGTTAACCAATTGGATTATGCAATCATGTGATGTATCATCCTAACTTGCTATAAATATTGACCAAAACAAAAACATCACTAACCAACTTACAAATTACCGCAAAAGTATGTCAAGGCATAAAATTCCAAATCAACCTATCAAACAATTGTTAGACTCCTTAGAGAAACAGACAGGGAAGTCGCTGTTTAAGTGATCCAAGATATGTTATAGGCTCTCGTCCAACGAAATTAAATTTTAAAAAAATATGAAACTGGACAAAAAAGAAATTCCAAAGGCCAAAAGTAACTGCTTCAGTGTATACCATACCCAGATTTATGCATCTGAGAAGCATAATGTTTCTTGATTCGTTCTGCACGTGCATCTGTAACCCTTCCGTGATGAGAAGAAGCATCAATTGCAACTACAGAATGCTGGTAGTGGAACGAAAGAACTTGTGCAAGATAACCCTAAACAGAGCAATCTAATTAACAAAATGGACAAGTTGTAGAGGAACAAAAGTTTAAAAAAAAAATATTATCAATTATAAAAATAGATAATGGTTGTGGAAAGTTATAACAAGTGTAGGGCCACAAAGCACAATACATTTTTTCATTATTAGTCAAAAATTTAGCTACATATATGCTTTTTCTTTATGATTTTCTAACGAATAGATTGAAACCAAGAATTATGGCTTAAGCAACCGATAATATTTTCTCTTTAAGATAAGAAATTACTAAAATACTTTCACCATCATTTCACACGCTGCTTTTAGGTTCCATTTGGAACCCGGATTTTGGAGGAAAAAAAATTGCGAGGAAAGTAATAGAAAAAGAAAGAGGAAAATAATTTTTTTAAAAGTTTATAGAACTTTATTTTGACGCCTTTGGCTTTACTATTAATGTGTCAAAATTTTATATGCTAAAAAATGACATCAAATCAAACTCTTGCTTTTCTTGAAAAAATTTCTATTGTTTTTTTGTTTTAATCCAAACAAGAGAAAATGGAATCCCTTGGAATCTTTTTTTCTTTTCCTCCAAAAATTCAAGTGCCAAACGAAGCCTTAAACTTCTATTCAAAACTCCTATAATTCTAATGTCATTATAGGCAAATCATTTGACGCACTGCACTGATCACTCATTATCAGAATAAATAAATAATGACACCTTCCAGCTTTCAAGATCAGTAATTTACACGACAGAATCCCATCTCTCTGGATGCACACTTATAAAATAAGACAACGTCAAGAGGCTGAAAAGGCAAGCAACTAATAGTAGGGAGTACGGACTTTCTAGCAGATTTTAGCATCAAACAAGATAAGCATCCAGATTATACAAAGCACGTGTACCTGACCAGCACCAACATCAACAATTGTGTGAGCTTTCACAGAGTTTGTGATATAACTGACGACAGCTGAAAGAACTTCAACCTGCTCATACAAAATTCTTTGGCTTCAGAAAGTATTCCCTTGCACTAATTGTTCAAAAAACAAACAAAGGAGAACTTGGATTCAAGATCTCCTTTTTAGAAACTAGTATGCCAATAAAGATTCTATTACAAAATGAGGGTCAGAAGATCAGCATTATTCACAATCGGAGGGTAGAAAAGAGTAAGAGAACATAGAATCAGATCATAAAAATTGCAGTCAGAAACTGGATAAATTAACCTACTTCGTGTTTTTTCTTCGGATTCATGCCTTGGGCAAGAACAGTACCAAGTGAAGATATGTTCAGGCCGGGTAGTACCTGCCAAACGCAGAAAAGATTAAGAGTTTACTAGTGAACTTCAAAATTCTCAAGTAGTAGAATCAGGAGTGTTAATAGTGCGGTTAGGCCCCTTTTCATATTCCCTAGAAACACACCAAAATCGCGATGTGGTTTTTCTGAACATGTGAAACTATACTGTGTATTTGGAATAAAAGACAAAATCAAACAATTATTTCAGTATAAAAACTAAATTAAACGAAACCAATCCAATTTTGGAATAGAAACAGTTGAAGATGTTTTGTGTTAAGCATTACTCTCCTATAAGTATAACCATGTAATATGTGATACGAATTTGTGCAACAAAGGACAGTTACAGAGCACAGATAGTACAGTACCGTTTGTAGGTCTGCCTGCTCTCGAGGAAACACCAGAGATCTCAAAGTAAGAATAAACTTCTTAAGCGAAGCAGGCCAGTGATCCTTCCATCAAAAATATATATATAAATAAATAAAACTACACAATTTCGAAATTATATATATATATATAAAATAATTTTTTTAACGGAAAAAAAAAAAAAAAAAAAAAAAGCAGAATACAAGCAAAAGAAGTACCTGGACTACTCCAGAAGGAATTTGAAGAAGATTTTCGACTGGTTCATTGCGTAGGCACTCAATCCATTCCTTGTCAATGGCTTCCCATAGCCTATCCTGAAATTGAATTTTGTTGGGGTGAACTCAGTCAACTGATGAACAAGTAATAAATAGCTGAAACAGAGTATTCGAGACACAATTTTCCATCATTTTCCTGCGTTTTCTTTCTCTCTTTTTTTTTCACGGGAATTAAACAGAAAGTTGGGGTTTTTCCAAGTAAGATCGCAAAAACCTTGAAGAAATTGACGACATGAGCGTTGGTCAAGAATGAGTAAGGCTTAAGGAAGTCGACGATGGCGTGGATCCATTGCAGCGTCTGAGCAGCGGTCTCGCACGAGTACTTGCAATCGGTGGCGCCATTGGCAGCCATTTCCATTTTCTCAATCACAACCGGCCTAAGAATAGTCTAAAACTACGCATCTTATATGATTTTTTTTGGGGGTAAAACTGCAATTACTTCGTGGACCGTGATTTACATCAAAATTACACTGCTAGCTTTTGCGAAAAAAATATTTAGGTAATAACACCTCTTCAAAAAAAATCTTTTTTAAAAGATCTAAATTATAAAAGTATAATGTTGCCTATGGAATCACTCCTATTGAGTCTCAAATATTTTATTTGGGCTTTCAACACACAATTTGTAATCCCCTATAAGTGATATGCAGAACAAACTGTGTGTAGGCATTATTAACTAGGAGGGAAGACTTAAGAGGTGCGTGCGGAACATCTAAAGGATGATTCATGTAGAGTTAGGCCACCCCTGCACAAACTGGTCAGGAGCTGGAAAGGTTCCCTTGATGAGCCCAAGGCAGGATGAAACCAGTCGATGTTGCCTATATGCGTATTATCGGTGAGCAGACTGGCTCGGGGAGCCGGGTGCCGCACGAGATGTGTTCACATAGGAGGCATGACCCATGCGACAAATGGTATCAGAGCTAAAGCGGCGAATGTGCACGAGGCACATTATCATGCCCCCGTATTGAGTACGTACGTATAAGGCAGCTCGACAGACGTTGGACCCGTCTTAGCTAATGCGAGGCATGAGACGACACTAATTCTAGTAGAAAAGAAAAGAAGAAAAAAAATTAAAACTTAAAACTACAAATTACGGTTGTCGTATTTGTACGCTACATTAATACAAACCACAGTTCAAGATAATAAAACGTGGTGCAGAAAACAATTAAATACAGCATATGAGACCCATTTAAATCCTAAATTTTTTATTCACAGGTCGGACCCATATGTACAAAATTTGGCATGAGCAGACATACTCTTTGGCTCAACAGTTGTCATCATCAAATGCGATTTGCTTACCTACAACATAGGGTAAGGAATGAGCTTTGGAGCTCAGTAAGCAAAGACAGCGCATCATGTCACATATAACGAGATTATTCAACATAAATCATAATATTCATCATATGACATAAGTGATGGCATACTCATTCATTGATGCATGTGTAATGAAATTTCTAAGGCCCCGATGGTACTGCTATCGGCTTAACATAAATATATATCTTATCAACATATCGTATTCGTACTTGCCTACATAGGATTTGCGTGGCCACCCTACTATTGCCTTGGTCGAGGCTCAAGGGTCCCATACCACAATATCATATTCATTCTCATCATAAAATTTTCTCGGGAATAATTGAGCGTAAAGGGGTGTCATAATACCCCGGTCCCGTAATAGACCTGCAGTACCATCCTACTCTATATGTCATGCTAATGCAATTCATATAAATATTTACAACAAGAATCTCATCGTATTAATAGACATGTGTTTATGACCAAACATAATGTTAAATTAACCTGTGACAGTGTCAATTTCCATAGTTTTGCAATTCATAAGTGTTGTGTGGTTTTTTGACCACCACAAATAGTTGACCTGCCTAATCCCAAAAAAGGCAACTAGCTAATTGAAGAGGAGATAATTACCCATTATTGTGTAGTCACCCAATCTCAATATTATATTGTATTTTATTATGTAGTTTCCTATTCACAAAATTAGGAAACCTGAAGCCACCCTCACCTATATAAAGGGGGCTCAGTTTCATAATTTATCATCTCACAATATCACACAATATCTTATAGTCATCTGACAATCACTTCGCTATACACTCTCTCTCTGTAATCTCTCTCTAATTCTCTCTCTGCTCTCACCTTGAGACTTAGAGAAACTCTTGTAATTCTCCAGAAAATAGTGAAGAACAGTGGACGTAGGCTCATCTTTTTTGGGGCTGAACCACTATAAAATTCTTGTCTCCTTATTCACATTACTTTATCAATCTTTTTCACACACAAGCCACATCTCACAATTTCCTATATTCATTGTTGACAAAACCTCCGTCAACAATTGGCGCTAGAAGGAGGG
>JXTC01000003.1:3334903-3359999 GCA_002914845.1 Trema orientale
CAGATGTTTTGCTGTAACTCTCACAGGAGCAGCGAAGAAGTGGTTTCGAGGGCTCCAGCCTAGTTCGATCTCGTCTTGGCATCAACTTCAAACTGCGTTCTTAAGACAATTCCAGGCTGCAAAGAATTTTACTGTCCCATTAATCAGTCTGTCTGCCATTCGACAAGGTCCAGAGGAGACTCTGCGATCTTACCTTAATCGCTTTACCTCAGAGCTGGCTAAGGTCAACAACCCGTCTGAAGGAGGAGTCTTAACTCTAATGATGGCTGGGGTGCGACCAGAGACTAAACTCTGGGAGGAGTTGTTAGAGCGAGAATGCAGGAATCTTGAAGACTTCTATCGAAGAGTCGGTCGTCATCTAAGAGTAGAATCTTCACGAAAGAATCTTCGCAAGACGAAGGAAGGAGAAATAGACACGGCCAAAGATACGACCGCGACAAACAGTAATAATAACAAGAAATCAAAGAAGAGGAAGAGTGAGCAACTGACTGAAAAACAGCCCGAACCGAAGAAGTGGGAAATCCCAAAAGCTCCCTTACGATTCAACAACTATACCGAGCTGAATGCACCCATAGATCATATTTATGCGGTGACAAATCAGCAGGTGCAGTATCATCAGCAGGGGCCAATGAAGCGGGATAGGGAAAAACGTGATCCCAATAAGTTTTGCCGATATCATAACGACATTGAACACCACACCAACAACTGCTATGCCCTGAAAGATGAGGTCGAAAGGTTAATCAGAGAATGATGGCTGCAACAGTATACCAGGCAAGACGATGGAGGTTTACGTTAATAAAATGTTGGTGAAGTCGAAGAACGCTGAAGATCACGTCAAGCATCTTGACGAGATGTTCAAAATTCTTTGAAAGTATCAGATGAAGTGGAATCCCCTAAAGTGTGTGTTTGGTGTAGGATCTGGAAGTTTTTGGGATTCATAGTCAATCAGCGAGGTATCGAAGCAAATCCTCAAAAGATCCAAGCATTGATTGATATACAGTCGCCTCGTAAATCGAAAGATGTGCAAAGCCTGGTGGGAAGTGGCTGCACCGAGTCAATTTGTATCAAGATCAACTGAAAAATACGAATCATTCTTTGAGGTGCCGAAGGGATCGAAGAAGTTTGAGTTGATCGAGAAGTGCGAGCAGGCGTTCCAAGATTTGAAGAAATACTTGGGTTCTCCTCCACTCTTATCGAAGCCAAATCTGGGAGAAGTTAATACTTATACCTCGCTGTCTCCAGATATGCGACAAGTGCTACGCTGATTCGAGAAGAGAATATACAGCGACTTGTCTATTATGTAAGCAAAAGATTACTCGATACCGAAACGGGATATCTGGAGACGGAGAAATTGGCACTAACGCTTGTCATCGCATCTAGGAAGCTTCGACCATATTTCTATACAGAGATTTTTTCAAGAACTTTCTATTGAAACAGGTTTTGCAAAAGTTTGAAGCGTCAGGCCGATTACTTAAATGGGCAGTGGAGTTAGGCCAATACGACATCAATTTTCGACCTCGCATAGCAATTAAAGGTCAAGTATTTGCGGATTAAAGATTGAATGAATGCAATAATGCGACCTCGACGAGATCTTCTCAAGATCTTCATTCGGTCATTGAGCTCTCCATTACACGAGCTCTCAATTATGTTCGAGCATCTTCATGTTCGAGCTCCACATTATCTTCGACCTCGACGAGATCTTCTCAAGATCTCCATTCGGTCATTGAGCTCTCCATTACACGAGCTCTCAATTATGTTCAAGCTCCTCATTATCTTCGACCTCGACGAGATCTTCTCAAGATCTCCATTCGGTCCTTGAGCTCTCCATATTCGAGCTCCCCATTATACTCAAGCTTATCATTATCTTCGACCCTAATAAGATCTTCACTCGGTTCTTCAACCTTCAAGATCTCCATTGGGTCATTGAGCTCTCGATTACACGAGTTCTCCACCATGTTCGAGTTCTTCGTTATTTTCAACCTCAACGAGATCGTCACTCAGTTTCAAAAAGACCTCGATAAGATCTCTACTCAATCATTGAGCTCTCGATATTCGAGCTCCATCAAATTCGAGCTCCCTAAGTACGAGCTCTTCAGTAATTCTTCTCAAAGTATCTTTACCTCGTATAAACTATTATGCGATACTAGTTCGTGGGGTATCTTCATATATTTCGATGACTCCACCAATGAAGGTTTATGTATTTTCTTCATATGAATCTTTATTCTTATGCGTCGTTATTATAGTTTTATGGATGTTACTAGAATTCTTCGATAAAGTTTCTTCATTCGATCTTCGGTGTACATGGTGATTTTTGCGCGTCTATTATAGTTTTATGGCAGTCTTCGAACACCATAAAACTCGGGAGGCAGTAGGATCAGATCGTCATCTCCTACTCATTTCCTAAGGAACTATGCAAAACGTTCATTTAGAGGGGTTGGAATTTTAGATCGCCGACTTTCTAAAATTTCTTAAAATCTTAGGATTTTCTCCTCGCTTCATGCCATAGCATGTCGTATTACGCAATTCTCTCCTCGAACAGAAAGTAACTAAGCATAACGTTCATTGTTCGATGTGATATATTGCTATAAACCCTATTTTGACATGGAACTTTTGAAAAATAATAGAGTTTGCACCACTCAATTGTTATTTTTCATAAGTGACCTAACCCATCCTACTACTTAAACCTCGGTTTAAGTTATTGGATTCGAATCGCAATAGCGTACCGATCAGTCACTCAGTGATTGACTACTTGGTTAAATTATGTATTAATATACGAGGTGATCTAATGATTCCTATTATTCAATTGAATAACGGACTATAGATCTATCCTATGGAACAGCTCAATTCTTATAGAGCAAAGCATCTTAAAGAAAGTGCGAGCTCAGCTAAAACGCATGCGACCCAAGGGTCAAGTATTATTTACATCTTTGTTTACTTTTAGTATTTTTTGGATTTTCTAAACTTTTGCAGGAAAATTCGAAATATTATACCTTTTAAAACTGCTAAGAAGCATAAAAGGAGTTCTTGTCATCTACGAGCTACTCTTCAACGACGTAGATGTCATCAACTATGTCTTCAGGGTAGCACACCTTGTTTTGTTTCTTGGCGACTTCATTAACCGCCTTCAGAATTCCAACATAAAAGCATCATGTCTAGATCGAGACTTTCAGATTAAGAAGCGTACATCTTCAATGCGAGCATTATCTCAAATTTATGGTTGAGAAAAGATCTTCTTTACAAGACTTTGTAGACTCTTCAATGCTCTACTAGTAAACAGTCGCATACTTCACTTTTGCTCTTGCTACTGGAGAAGCGACGTTTTTCAGCGTACTAAGAGTTCGACCCTTATTAAACTCATAAAAGGTTAATCTATTTATAAATGAGAGAGAGATTCAACAAGGGTATGGTCGCACTATGTGATCGCTGCTTTACACCTACCAAGTCAATCATCGACATCGACAAAGAAGAATCAAGAGAACTTACGACAAGTTCAGTTGAAGACTTGAGCAGGAACTATTGATCATAATGGCATGCGGTCAACTATATTGTCGAAGAAAGCTTTCAACACGTCAAGGACGCATTAAAAGCTGGGGGGCTATTGTTGTGTGGTTTTTTGACCACCACAAATAGTTGATCTGCCTAATCCCAAAAAAAGGCAACTAGCTAATTGAAGAGGAGATAATTACCCATTATTGTGTAGTCACCCAATCTCAATATTATATTGTATTTTATTATGTAGTTTCCTATTCACAAAATTAGGAAACNTAATTCTCCAGAAAATAGTGAAGAACAGTGGACGTAGGCTCATCTTTTTTGGGGCTGAACCACTATAAAATTCTTGTCTCCTTATTTACATTACTTTATCAATCCTTTTCACACATAAGCCACATCTCACAATTTCCTATATTCATTGTTGACAAAACCTCCGTCAATAATAAGCATGCTTATTCATAGAAACCTCACAACGTAATTGCAACATAAGAAAGCATTAACCATATATATATATCATGGCATCATGTCTACGAAGCATATAAAAGAATTAACCACCAACTACATAGGATTCAAGGTAGAAGCATAAATACCATTTAACAACACATACTTTCCTATGTTGTAGTTGTGTCTTTATTTACCAAATATGTCGAAAAAGAAAATATATTGGCACGAACGTCTTTAAGACCTCACTCATTCTTACTTGAGCGATTCACTAATCTACATGGCAAAATATAATATAGACATATATTCCCAAGTCAAAATGGAGCTAAGACAATAAAGATATTTCTATCTTGACAAGTTTCCTTCTTAGGAAACATAAGCTCAATCAAGAGATAATAAAACTCAAACAAGCACATTTACTTGCTAACCAAAAAAAAACTCAATTACTAACCTTCTCAATTCCATCCTAACCTTATTTGTAGTAAAGGATTTAATTAGATTATTATAATCACTTCAATTAAATAAGACAATCAGCTCATTAGTTCTAATAAGAACTCAAGCACCCTACTTTCCAAATCTTAAGTCTAGCACGTTAACTAGGAGTTTTATATAATATCAGGATCTTAGTGAGTCAAATTGGGGTCTTTCTTTAAATATAGATTTCTTTTAAGTTGTTAATCACACCATCTAATCATTAGTAATAGTCAAAACTAAATATATAATTAAACTCACATTATCATTTATTCTCGGGTTCAATGAACTCAATTTTTTTTTTCCAGACCCGATATTGTTTAGTAAAATATTCATAATTTATTCTACAGAGCTAGAAAAATTATAAGACCAATTGCATATGAAATTAGACTCGAAAAACTATCTTTAGAGATATTACATGAAGTATTTCAAAATTATTTTGAGGTCACAAAGTTGCCCGTGACCAAAAATCTGCTTCGGAAAAATTTTAGCAGTTTTGACTATCAAATTGAAAAATTCATATCTCCCTCTATAAATATGATTTTTGAGTGATTCAAAGTCTTACATGACCATTAAACAGTTTATTTTACGCTCTTAAAACAGTTTTTAAAAATAAAATTTCAGTAATTCGAAATAGATAAAAATATAGAGATTACTACTAGTGAAAGTGTCCAAATAGTTTTTCAACAACATAGCACATTTAATGTTTCATGTTAAATCATATATAACTTAGTTTTTGGTCATCTTGAACTCCTTAGATAGACTAAAGAGCATACTTTAAACCCAGATTTGATTAGCTAAAGAAACTCATGAAAAACTTTAACCCAATGCTACTAAAACAACAACTTGAAACATGCATGTTAAGACCAAGCTTTTCATATTGTATTCCCTAAATAAATCTGATTTTTGAGGAAGTAAATAATAAAACCAGATGCATAAAGATTTATAATAGATAAGAGAAATGAAATTACTCAAACCATACTTGTAACTCATTGAAACAAACTAGAAAGCAAACTAAATTCGTCATACAACATACACTAACCAAATAGGCCCTTGAAAATCATAATTTTGAGGATTAAAACATAGCTAGAGACCATATCTTGGCTGCTATAGACTTTAGACTCTTCAATTGCCTCACAAACTCAATAGTTGATGAAGAAATTTGGGTTTTTCTACAGCCTTTTGACTAGTTACAAATTTTTTTTTTGAGAGAATAAGGAGAGAGGAAGAGAGATAGGGTTTCTGAGTTTGGAGATGGAGAGGAAGAGATGGAGAGAGGAGATGCAAGCTTTATGTAATGGAGATCATGAGTGGGAAGAGAAAATCAATGGGCTGCATGAAGGAAACGTATGGGAGAGGAGAAGGGGATGGGAGGCACTGTGTCTGACCTCTTGGGCAGATCACGCACGTTTTTCTCTTTTTTTTTTTTTTTTTTTTAAATCTCTTTCTAACTATTTACAAGTTTGCCATTACTGAAAATGGGTCATTGGGCTCCTTTAACAGTATGGGCTTAGACTCATAAATTGAAGTATATAACCTAATTATAACTACTACAATTACTTTTATTATCTATTTACCTATTTTCAGACATACAAATTAATTTATATACAATAAAATCATATTATAAACAGAAAATTATCAAACAAGTTTAATACTTAATAATAGAAACAACATATAAATCAATTCAACTAAAATTAATAACGACAAGAAAAAAAAAGCTCCATAGACTCAATTTGGGAATATTTTACAAATATTTTATTTATAAAATAAAATAAAAGATTGCTCATAATAACCTATTAGATCGACAAAATAATTAGATTTATATCACATAAACCTCATGTTCGTACAATATACGCAAAGTCGTATTTTCATTTTAGCCTACTAGATTAGATCCTCACATACACTGTTGTGTTCCATGAGAAGGAAATCACCAAGAGGCAACCAAATCTCTATTGAAGCCATAATGAAATATAATGCGGTGAGGAGATTGCATCTACGCTAAGCGCCAACATTGATGTACTACCTTGGCACATAAGTGTGCACACCAAGTGAAAGAGTAGGCAGGGTAGAGCATTTTGTCGGTGATGGTTTCATGCACGAGGGCGTGCATGCTTGTTCGGTAAGGGAGGATTTGTAACCCCCTACAAGGTGATAGGCGGGACAAACTACGTGTAAGCATTGTTGACTAGGCGAGAAGACTCCGGAGGTGCGTGCAAGAGATCTAAGGGATGATCCATACGGAGCTAGACCACTCTTGCACGTCAGGAGCTGGAGCCGTTCCCCTGTTGAGCCTAAGGCAGGGCGAAACTAGTCGATGTTGCCTATATGCATATTGTCAGTGAGCAGGCTGGCTCGCGAAGCCAAGCGCCGCACGGGGTGTGTTCACATAGGAGGCGTGACCTCTGTGACACAATCATGGTTATAACATTTGTCACATTTCATTTGTTTTCTTAGTATAATGATGATTTTAGTGATTTGAAAAGCAAACTTGAGATTTAATAGTTTAAAGACATATTGAGACATATGTAGCCCATAATTTAAGAGGCAAACATAAAACAAACCCTTTTGACACTGTCTTTAATACTCAAATTTGACTAGAATTTTACCTTTAACCATTGAGCTTTATTTAATTATATATTTTTTTCTGCTAATAATTATTTTATTTAAATTAAAAATAATAACAACAATAGATGGTTAGAATTTCATTAATTTTTTTTCCTTTTTTCAGTTCAAGGAGTATGGTTGTAATTATTTATTGACAAATTGTAAAACTTTAATTTGTTTTCTTTTCCTTATAAGAAAAAAAAATGCTGACAAAAGGACCGAAGATAAGTTTAGGTAGAGGTGGCAAAATGGAGTGGACGGGCCAAAGCCCAGCATGTTGGCCCGTCGGGCTCCTAGGCGGGCCAAGACCAAGCCGGGCCCAAAACGGGCTAGTCCATACTCGGCCCTTTTTTATTTTTTTTAAACAACAATTCTGGCCCTAAAAAAATTTAGAATAATAAGGGCCAGAATGGCCCAAAAAAGGGGCTAGGCCGGGCCAAGATTCCCAAATCCAATCCGGCCCTAGGGTCAGGCTGGCCTGGCCCTAGGGTCAGGCTGGCCTGGCCCGCAGGCATAGTAACGGGCTGCGGGCCGGCCCGAATTGCTAACTCTAAGTTTAGGTGATAAAATAGAAATAAGGGTTTCTAACATTTTTACCTACAAAAATCGAAAAGAATTACAAAAATACAGAAGTCATGCTTTTTTTTCAATTTTCGTACGATTTTTATTAAAAAAAATATCACTTTTTAAAAAAATATTTAGAAAAATACTATTTTTAAAATAGTTACTGGTTACCAGTTATATACCAGTTATAAATACAGTTGATTACTAGTTACCAATTTTTAGAAATTAGTTATCAGAAACTAGTTACTATTTTAAAAATGGTATTTTTCTAAATATTTTTTAGAAAATAATATTTTTCTAATAAAAACCGTACTACACCTTAAAAAAACGGGAATCACCGTATTTTTCAAATTTTTTCAGAAACACGTATAATGTCTAATTTCCACTAGAAATAATGTCAAAGTCCAAGGATGTAAGTGTAACGAAAACTAGGCTATAAATACAGCTTCGCATTCAGAGCAGGGGTGAAAATGGCGGGAAGCGGAAGCGGAACGACCGATGAAGAAATGGACTCTCTTCTCTCCACGTTCGACCATATACAAGAGGTAATTCCCCTCTATTTATCATCGTTTATTTTTTTTTAATATTTCAAAATACGGATCGGATTATCAATTAAAAAAAAGTAACATTTTCTTGGTAACCAAACAGAAAATTTTGTTAATTCTGGGCGATTAACAATTTCAACGGTGAATTTGATCATTGTAAGGACTTCAAGAGCGGCCTGAGGGAGATTCAGCGGCTGAAATGGACTTCCGATGGCGAAATCAAGAATCGTGAAGCTCTTGAACTCGCTTGCAAAAGCCTCAAACAAGGTCTGAAATTCCCTTCAGTAGTTTCCAATTTCTTGCCGTTTCGGTTTCGAGCTCGCAGATTATGCTTCGCATTTTCCCCTGAACTATCTTAGTTGCCAATTTTGCTTTAACTTGCGATTAGATATTCCAAGAAAGTTCCAAGAATCCATTTGTAACTTAGGCATTACATTTACCTTTTTCCAAATTAGATTACATCGATACTTGTGTTTTCGGTGATCGGCTTTTGCTACTAGTATTAGTATCTATGAAGGTGTTTTCCGTAATTGCCGAGGATTTGATCTTGATGCTTTTAGTACTTTTGTTGCGAGTTAAATCTGCTCTAGAGGCTGAGGTCAGTGATTTCTGGTAATATTTGCTTGTTTAAACGGATGACACAATATTTGGTTTGAATGTGACTCTACCATGAAGAGACCTCATACCAACGCTTCTTGGTTTGCTAGGATAGCTTAGTTAGATAATTGGAGGAAAATTGCTTCTGTGAATTAATCATATGTTTCTCACATGTTCAGAATGGAAATATTATTGCTGATAAACTTCTGGTTTTTGGTTTGCAATCTGGAAAGTTTTCTTGGTGGTCTCAACCTTCACTCTATACTGTAATCGAGATTAGTCCAGATTCTTATAAACATACACATTAAAACAGTTAGTCTTGATAAAAAAAGTGAAGAAAAAAGGATGGTTTAATTTTCTCTTCTAATTTAAATTAGCTACTTCGCATTGAGTTTGTGCTTTGGCTAAAAAGTTCTCCTATCTTAGCCTCACATATTAGCATAACGCCAAGAGTCAATGGTTTGGTGAGGATTAAAAATGTTAAGGTTTCGTAAATTCATAACGGTGGAACTGCAGTCTTTGTGAAATTTTGATTTGTTTAACTTTTACTATATATGTAAGTGGTTGTGTGTATTTAGTACGTGTAAGAAATTACGTGATTTCCTCAATTTGTACGTTAGATTGTGGGTTGTGGAGAGTTCTCTACGGTTGGGCCTATAACTGTATATAGTGCCTGAAGACTAGTATCGTTTACCTCCAAACCCAATTTAGTTGTTGAAGTCTTTCCACCGAAAAAGAGGTAGAAAATTTTAGGTGGATAAGGAAATTCAGGATAGATCATATCCGACTTTTTGTTACTAGTTACCCATATTTTTCTTGATGTGCACGATGCTGTATTACTTGGTTAAAGGCACTCTTCTCAAGTCTGCATAATGTTGCTTCTGACTAAACTGTTCTCTTGCAGAAAATGAGAGACTTAACAAGCTCTACACAGAATCTTTAAACACTCTAGTTGATCAGGTATGCTACATGAGCGTGATTCTTTTTTATATGCCTTACAACAAGTTTGCTATGAGTAACGAGAAGAGCTTGTGTCCTCGTGTCTTGAATTTTGTGTTCTTGTTAAACATGCTTTTCCTTTTTCTTTTTGGAGTTACAGCTGGAACATCGTACTACATGCCAGAGCTTAAAAGAGCAATTAAAGAGAATGAGTGATGGATGCGTCAGTAAGGAAGATGTAAACCGCTGCTTAATCCAATAATTCTTCTGATCAGAAGTCCAGTTAGTGGAATTTGGGGCATGGTTTAGTGGCCAAATTTTTTTCTCTATGAAAGTTGTGTAGACAAAGGCGAAGTCAACTAGTTTGTGGAAGCTCTTTTGAAGATGGATTTATTTACTACGAGTACTTTTTCATAATGTATATTACAGCTAAAAAGCTGAATGCTGTAAGCAGGAGCTAAGGGAGGCTAGGGAGTCGGTCGAGCAAGAATTTGCTAAAAAGATTGCAGACTTAGAAGCTCGTATCAGGTGAGTTACATTATTAGGATTATGATGATTCACAAATATATTATATTCATTATGAAACTAAATTGTACACTTCGTATCAGAGGTCTCCTACTTGAAAAGGCAACAAATGAAGCTGTTGTAAGTCAACTTCGCCAGGATTTAGAAGCACACAAATCCCACATTCAGTATCTAGCTGGCAGATTGGAAAGAGTCCATTTAAACTTGGAATCAAAATGTGAGGTCTTAAGGAATTACATTATTTGAGGAATGCAGGTTCTGTTGTGTGAAACCATAACTATGGTTTGTTAATGATTCGATGACAGATGAGCTTGAGATTAAAGGTCTCAGGGATTGTATAACAAGTGAACAAGAGGAGAAGAATGAGTTGAACAAGAAGCTCCAACATTTGGAAAAGGAATGTGAGTGCTAATTGGCTTTCAAATTCCATTTTGTTCACACTAGTTGAACACTTAAAAGCGTGTGATTCACTTGCAACTTGCTAGAAAATAGTAAGGGTATAGAGCAAACCATAGGAAAGTTTTATTTCAATTTTAGTAGTTTTATTTTAATTTTAGTTCAGTTTTCTATTAATGTTCGTGGTTAGTCCAAAATGCATGTTCTGAACGAAAAGAACTGGGTTTACAGGAACTCCGTTCTCTCCTCTATACGTAGATTACAGACATTTATTATCGATGTTGCATGTTTTGGCTCAAACTAGTTTTCTAGTTAATTATACCAATCTATTCAAAGAAATTGTATTGTTTCCTTCAAATCGTTAAATCCCTCTTAAAGTGCATGATTAAAATGGTCCAAAACCAATGCAATTTCTATTTAGTTGTTAGTTTCCTGTATGTTACGTCCATGTAGTTGACTTAACATATCCCAATAGCTGTTGGAGTGGGACTCGGCTTTAACCTGCTTGTTATACAGAAAACCAATTTATTTGGTATATGTTTATCTCAAATCTGAAAAATACGACTAATTTTGTTTTTTCCCATTCAAGTGTTGTTTTTCAGATCAAAGCATGCTAAGCAGCAACCGTATACGACTTTGAATTCACATGTTGAGACGCTTCTAAAGAACAATGTAGAGTCAGGGAAGGAAAGTAAGATCCTTAAACGCAAGCTTCCTAACTTAGAAAAGGATTAAAGGAAGATGGCTGTCCTATTCTCATCGCCATTCTTGTGTTTGGTTTCACCCCTCTGGGGGCTTCATTTTCCGAGTTATCTGTAACTGGAAATGGAGGTTTCCTCTTCGATATTCTAGTGTACTAGCGCTACTTTTAGAAGTTCCTGTTTTTTCTTATACTAAAAACACATTCTATTTTTCAGCCAAAAAAAAATCATTCTCGGTGTAGATATTTCTTTGGCTACATTTTTGTCTAAAGCCCGGCACTAGACATTTACAAGTTTCCTTTATTTACTAAAGTTGCTTACCTTTTAACGAAAATTATGCACCTAGATTATACGTTATACGTTTTTCTACTATTTTTTAGCCGATTGTGTCGTAATCATAGAAAGATGAATTAGAAACCAAAAAAGTTTCTAAATAAAGAAAACGATATTTGTATGATACAAAATTCAAGATCTTGCTATACGCTACTTATTTCTTATCCTCTTCAAATAAATCCAACACCCACTCTGATCATTTTTTCCTCGAATAAATGCAACCCCCTCTAAAATTACAAGTAAAAACCAGTCAATTGTCAATAAGTTAATGTTCCAAAACCGTAACTGACTTTTATAAACATTTAACCATACTGGTTTTCAGAAAAATTTCAAATCAAGTACTCCGGTCCTTTCCATTGAATCTGGTTCACCTTACTTCAAAATCCAAACTAATACAGAATATATATTTTCATTCATGTACCAGAACGATTTGAACCTAGTGACAAATCATGCTTTTTTTTTTTAAAAAAAAAAGGTCAAATTTTAACAAATCCAGGAACAGCCTGAAGAAATGGTAGATAATTCTATAGTACTGTTCTAAGCTAATAAGTCCAAGTCCAGTCAGACTTGCTGCACAGTGCACACTGTCAACCATCTAAAATTTTGAGACAAAATGACAATATTACGAGCATTTAACGATTTCCCATTAGTCATACCGGTTTTAAACACAAACAAATATTAGAAATACAAAAAAGAGTCTCGAATTAAGGCATTGCACAAACTAAATTATGACTTATCTCTAAGCAACCTGCAAAACACTAGGAAATTCAAGAAAGATGTCTTATTTCTTCTTCTCACCAGCTCCTCCAGATCTGCAAGCAAATCACAAAAGATAACGTAAGTGAACCCCAATCTATGTTTTTGTTTCCTCATCACTCAATGAGGTTTGCAATTTTAATTGAGATTCACAATTACCTCATCTTGCGGAGAACGTTGGACATCTCCTCACGCTTCTTCTTTGCTCTCTTGTGGGTTCCAAGCTTTCTCTTAGCCACTTTCAGAGCACGCTTGTCCTTTCCAACTTTGAGAAGCTCAGTGATTCTCTTTTCGTACGGTGCAAAACCAGCAACCTCCCGAATCAAGTTTCGCACAAAGTGGACCCTCTTACTAGTTTTCTACGTGAAGGGGGGAAAAAAGCAATTAATAAGAGAACTCTGAAATAATATGCATCATAAGAAATGCACTTTAAAGCTAATTAAAAAAAGAAATGCAAATATATTATCTTCATAAGCAACTACAAAATGTTGAAAAGACTATGAAATGGTGCAATAACGTATTGAGCAAACAAAGAAACACGGCTGTTAAAAACACTGCAGAAGTGGAAATCAATAGTAAATTATGCATAAGAGTGGATCAACTTACTCCTTTGCGATCAGAGGGCCGTGGAGCTAATTCTTTCTTGGTTACTATGTGACCTCTATTCAACCCCACAAAGAGGCCTGTGTTTGGCTGTTTTGGAGCCATTACCTGGTTCAATCGAATTATACCAACTAAGTTTAGGTTCACCAACAAAGTACAGCATTCATCAGTATCACTTTCAAGTCAAACATATCAAATGAATAAGAAAAGCAACCCATTGTACAAAAATGTCGTAAAAATAGAAGAACCTCTCAACAATCAACACGAGGATAAGCGAAATATCTAATCTCACTCAACCGAAAATGCCGACATTAAAAAAATGAATAAAATCTGGTTTCAACAAGAAATAACGAAACAGGCAAGCATAATTTTGAATAGTAGGGATGTGTCAATGGTTAGTAAATATACGGGCAGTTACGCAGATAGAGACATCGAACAAATAGCAGATGGGTTGAACAAACAGCAAGAAAAATTGGGTCACCCACTAACCCAGACAACCAAAATACAGAAAAATATATACACACGCACACAAATATATATATATATATATATTTTACCTATACATCAGCTTTAACATACCTTAACATACAGCTAAAAACAGAATATACGATGTGAAATGGTCTAAATTGTATACCCTTTCACTAATTATGCGACAAAAGAACAAAGGGTCTTCATCCATTAACAAGCTCAAATTCAAAACTATTAAATGGATATTTAAATTTCCAAGCCAAAGGCAAAATAACAAGCCCTTTCAAATAAAAATGGAGCATTAAAACACAACTTATACAATGCAAATCACCATATAAGGCTTCAAAATAAACGATTTCAAGTATATACATATAAGCATGAACAAACACATAGATTGGCTTTTCTTTCACTTTCTCTTCTCAAAATTCCAGTTCCTCAGCTCAACAAACTCCATTTTTCTCATTTTCTAATCACTATTTTCATGCGAAATCTCAAACAATACATAATCTAAAACATGATGTGAAATCTGAAAGCGAAAAGATCAGAGGGCATGAGAGCTTAAAGGGTGTAAGAAAATACCGGAGCGAACTGTAGAGCAGCAGCAGATTCAGAGCTATCGGCTATGGAATGGAGTCTCTATATTGAGATGTTTTAGGGAGGGAGTGTCGTCGTGTTTAGGGTTTCTCTTGAAAAGGTCTGTCCATTCAGATGGTCTACGAGATCAACGGTCCACAGTTACTTTCGAATTCGATAACTAATCTTGGCCCTTGATGGTTCTAAGTACCGGGTTTACGCTTGCGTGGCAGTTATCAGAGCCGTTCAAATATTAAATTTTTCTTCTTTTGTTTTATATTTTTCGAGAACAAAGTAGTGGAGATCTCAGATAGTATTTTATTTATTTATTTATTTATTTTTTGAGTGAAAACACATGCCTATTCATTGATCAGGAGAGTCTAATACAAGAACAACATAATAAGAGGAGGATCATTCTCCATCCAAATACATTCGTCATCTAGCCTAAGAGCATGTTTTGCTAAACCACGTGCCGCAACATTAGTAGAACGATAAACATGATTTACAACAATTCTCGAAAAAAAAAAGACAACAAATGAGAGACATCAGACATTAAAGCACCAAATATTGGTTGTGATTGTTGAGTATTTCACAAGCTTTGGACCACCGCTAAGGTATCAGATTTAACTTCATGGAGAGTAAGACCAAAGTCACGTGCCTAGAGAAGACTAAGCGCTAATGCTTTCATTTTTGCAATTTGATGCGTGTAGTTCCCAACAATCATCTTGGAAAGAGCAGCCAAACATGTCCTTTATAGTCAAGAAGAATTGCTCCCACTCTGATAAAGTTGGTGGAACTATTAAGTGCAGCATCGACGTCCAGTTTGAAATTGCCAACAGTGGGGGATTTCTATTTGTATTCACGTTTGACAACTGGTGGGTGCATAGTCGGATAGGAGTGAAGATTTACATCACGGTATGATTGCAAGTAAGCATTGATCCAGGCTAAAGTTGCCGCTGCAGGTTGGTGCTTCCCTTGGAAAAGTTGTTTATTACGTTCTCCCCAGATACTCCACATAATGCAAAGAAACAGCTCCAACTCATATGTTGTCTGTGAGTGTGATATGAAGTGGATAACATCTTGAATTGCCATCGTTTGCAAACGTGTAAAATCAAATGAGAACCTTATGAGTCTCCATATATTTTTTGCACAGTTGCATGTAAACAGAGCATGTCCTACTGATTCCCAAGCAGAGTTGCAACGAGAACAGCAAGCAGAAGTAATGATCTTTCGACGAAAAAGGCCAACAGCAACAGGGAGGGCATTGTGATAGGCACGCCAGGCAAAAATTTGACTTCGGGTGGTAATTTTAAGGACCAGAATTTGCGCCACCATGTCACCATCGGAGCAGAGTTTAAACTTGAGGCATTGTCAGCAAAGGCAGTGGCCAAGTGATATCTAGATTTTACCAAATAAGTGCCACTAGAAACAGGATGCCAAACAAGTCTATCAGGCCCTGGAAAAGAACTTAGAGGAATGGAGAGGATCTTTTGCTTATCATCTTCAATAAAAACCTGATCTAGTTTTGCCATATCCCATTCTCTAGTAGTTGTAATATGATCGGAGACAAGCAATTGTGGATCCATAGTACTAGTTAAATGCCTGAAATTAGTACGACCTGGAATCCAGGGAGCCGTGGAGCAACTAACGGAAGTTCCATCACCAATTTACAATCGTAGGCCTTTGTTTAATAAATCTTGACCCCACAGTATACTTCACCACACCATAGAGGGTGAAAATCCTACAGTAGCCTCAAGGAAAGTAGACTGTGGAAAATATCTGCCCTTATAAATCTGACTTAAAAGTGACGAAGGATCAGCTAGTAATTTCCAGGCTTGCTTTGCAAGTAATGCTTGGTTAAATTGCTCAAAAGATCGAAAGCCAAGGCCCTCATCCTACTTGGACTTACACATATAGTGCCAACTCTTCTAGTGGATTGTATTTTTTTTCTCTGAGAAACCCCACCAATATCTCGCCATAACTGACTCAAGTTGGTTGTATAAGGCTACAGGAAGCTTGAAACAACTCATGGCATAAGTTGGTATAGCTTGTACCACTGATTTGAGCAATATTTCTTTACCTCCTTTAGAGAAAAGTTTGTCGTTCTAAGAACACAAAAGATTCCAGACTTTCTCTTTAATGTTGCTAAAAAGAAGCTTTTTGTCATAACCTGCAAAAGAAGGGAGGCCTAAATACTTCTCATGATAGTCACAGATAGTCATAGCCAGAGTCTGTTGAAATAAATTGCGGGTATCTTCAAGTGTATTAGGAGAAAAAGATAGAGCTGATTTTTGAAAATTAACTTGCTGCCCAGATGCTTTACTATAGGTGTCAAGAATCTTCTTTATAGAGTGGCAAGATAAAACATTGTTAGGAATTATTAGCCCAAGATTGACTACCCAAGAGGGGGGGTGAATTGAGTTTTAAAACTTTTACGGAAACTTTTCAACTATGTAAAACCATAGACCACTATTTTGAAACCTTCAAGCTAAATCAATAATAATAGCAAGCATATAACAATAATATCAAGGCAATTAAGCACAATAAATATCAAACACACAATCAAATAGTTTGCATTAAAGTAAAAAGTGTAGGGATAAAGAAAGTGCAAACTCAATTTTTACGAGGTTCGACAAACATGACAGTTTGTCTACGTCTCCGGCCCTCAGCAACTTGCTTTGAGCTTTCCACTATCGGATCAATATTGTGGGCTTGACCGACCCTTGTACAAACGGAGTGAATTCTTCTTAGGCTCACCCAACCTTTATAATAGTCTTGAATCTGGCTCTATCACACCTAACCACGGATTGTTTAGACTTCGGTGACAATCTCACCTATACCGGGTTGTTTAGACAATGGTGACAACCTCACCTACACTCGGATTGTTTAGACTCCGGTGGTAACCTCACCTAAATCGGGTTGTTTATGACTCTGGTGGCAACCTCACCTATACGCGGGTTGTTTAGACTCCGGTGGTAACCTCACCTATACACCAGTTGTTTATGACTCCGGTCCCAACCTCACCTCACAATTATAATTTAGTTTTTCAATAATAAGAGTAAACACTCATGAACTCTCCTCTCAAAAGTAATGAATACAAGTTTGGCTTAGGAGATCTGAGAACAATGCACAATGGATTCTCTAAGATTAACTCAATATGATTTGAAAGTTAATTCAATGTAATAATAAGCTTTTAGACTTTGAAAGTCATTGGATAACAATTCAGGTTCATGCAAAGTCTTTTTGAAGTCTTAAAATAGCTTCTATTTATAAGCCTAGCTTCTATTTATAAGCCCATTTGAAAACTAGCCATTTTTAACCGTTTTAAAACGTATCTGGAGTTTTCGGTAGACTCACCGGTAGAGTGGCCGGTAGGCTCCCGAAACTAGCTGTTGAAAGTGCAGTTGCAACGGTCGAAAACTAACGGTCAAAAACAGAGTTTTCGGTAGACTGGGCGGTCTACCGGTAATCATTTCTGGTCTACCTAAAAGCCATTTTCGGTCTACCTATAACATTCAGTTTTTGACAGCTGTTTGGCGTTTTTGCAAATTCTGACAGCTTTTGACATTTTTCAAAGTATGACTTCTAAACATATTTTAAACACTTTAAAAATATTGGAAAACACTTTTAAAAGAATATTTTGACTATTGCAAACTTGTTTTAGATTCACAAATTTAACAAAAATTTAGAAAGTGTTCACACTAAAATAAAGTCTAGTTTGCAAATAAAAAATCTCTTTTTAGCCTATTTCAAATAATCATGATTTCAAATTTATTTATAACTTATTTAAACTTAAGAAATCATTTTTTAAAGAATATTTTGCCCATTCAAAATCATTATTTTCTATTTTCAAACTTCTATAATAAAATAACCATTTTAAGCTTAAGATAGTTTGAAAACTCTTTTTGAAAGCATGCGCTAATGCAAAGAGAATTTGTGTGCAATGAACTAAATCAAATACAAGACTAAATATGAATATACCCTATCTAAGCATGGTCTTGTATCTTGATTGTCCATCTTCAAGCTTGATTATAATAGCTCCAATAGGCATTCATCTTTAAACTTGATTCCTTGATAAACTTGAGTTAGAACTTTTAAAACCATTTTACTACACACTCAAGTTAAATCATTAGTACTAAATCAAATGTTTGTTATCTTCAAAATAAGAGTGAGTAAGATTAAAATCTCAATTTCTCAACACATTCGCTTTATAAAACAGTAGACTATCATCAGCAAACAAAAGGTGAGAGATTGGCGGTGCAAAATGTGAAATTGAAAGGCCTTGTAATGCTTGAGAGTTGTGAGCAGCATGGATTAAACATGAGAGTCCTTCAGCACAAATTAGGAATAGATATGAAGACAACAGATCCCCTTGGCGTAGACCAAATTGGGGAACAACATTCTCTGTTATCTTTCCATTTATAACGAAGGAAAAAAAAATAGAGCGAAGGCACTTCATGATCAACTGAACCCAATCTATACAAAAACCCATACGGAGCATGACTTATTCAAGAAAGAGCCATTCAACCCGGTCAAAGGCTTTACTCATGTCAAGCTTTATAGTAGCATAACCAGTTTTCCCATCTTTTCGATGTTTTATCGAATGAATTATTTCAAAAGCGATCAAAACATTATCAGTGATGAGTCGGTTTGACAAGAAAGTACTCGGATTTTCGGAAATAACCATAGGTAGAAGAGGTTTGAAACAGTTCACCAAAACTTTTGATACCAATTTGTACAGGACATTGCATAAACTGATAGGCCTGAAATTAGTCATGGCTGTAGGTCGTTTCGCTTTGGGAATCAGAGTGATGAGTGTTTTATTAATCGTGGAGATATCACTAGCACCATTAATAATATCTAGAACAGCTTTAGTGACTAAAGAGCCAACGATATGCCAATATCATTGGTAGAATATGGCAGACATACCATCCTCACCTGGCTCTTATCTGGACCCATTGAATTAAGGGCATCAACAACTTCATCCGCGTGGAAAGGTGCCACAAGAGAATTCATTGTTGGTGTTATGGTTGTGGGAGTAGTTGTAAGGACAGAATGTAGGGCTTCATGATCGTACGAAGCAGATTGAAATAAATCATCAAAATAGGAAGTAATAACATTCTGAATACCTGGGCCTTCAACAATCTATCTGGTAGCATCTTTAAGTTTGTGGATGGTGTTCTCCTTTTTCCTTGTTGATGCATGAGCATGGAAAAATTTTGTGCTCAAATCTCATAATTTCAGCCACGAAGTTCTGGATCGTTAGTGCCAATAAATTTCCTCTTGAGCCAATAGATCATCTAAAAATTTTTCACAATGGTGTACTTCATCAAAGTGTGAGGCAGTAGTATCCATGGAGTTTTGTAATACGGTGAGCTGATCTTGAGCTTTATTAATTCTTCGTTTGAAACCACGAAATTTGGACCGGTGCCAATTGGAAAGGGATTGAGAGCATTGCTGAATATTGAATAGAACTTGCGGAAGAGGTGCAAGACAAAGAAGCTTTTGCCAGTTTTATTGTATTAGTTTAGCATATTTAGCATCCTGGAGCCAAGTTGCTTTAAATCTGAAACGAGACTTTCGATCTTGTAATGCAGTAATATGTTGTTAAGATTCAGTATCCAAGGACACAATGGATTTATAAAAGTTTAAGTGTTGAACATGATCTGTGGCAAAAAAAGAAGACCACAATGGATTCATAAAAGCCCAGTCAAGCCGTTCTCAGATATGATCCCTTCCTTGACTGTTTTTGGTCTATGTGAATTGGTTTCTATTATATGGTAAAGGAGATAACTGAAAATAAGCAATAGAATTGCGAAAAGTATCCATTTGTGATTCAGGACGAATTGTGCCTCCTTGTTTATCATCATTTGACAAGATCTCATTAAAATCACCAATTACTAGCCATGGGACCAAAGGTGTAGTATCATAAAGTCAACGCAAGAGTGTCCAAGTATGGCAACGATTAGAGAGTTCAGGTGCACCATAATGTTAGGAATTGTTAGCCCAAGATTGACTACCCAATAGGGGGTGAATTAGGTTTTAAAACTTTTAAGAAAACTTTTCAACTATGTAAAACCATAAACCACTATTTTTAAATTTTGAAGCTAAATAAACAATATTATCAAGTATATAGCAATAATATTAAGCAAATAAAGTACACTATATATTAAACACTCAATCAAATAGCTTGCAATAAAGTAAAGAGTGTAGGGATAGAGAAAATGCAAACTCGATTTTTACGAGATTCGACAAACACGACGGTTTGCCTACGTCCCCGGCCCTCGGCAACTTATTTTGAGCTTTCCACTATCGGATCAAGATTATGGGCTTGACCGACCATTGTACAAATGGAGTAAATTCTTCTTAAGCACAATCTAGTCTTTACAATAGTTTTGACTCCGGTTCTATCATGCCTAACTTCGGATTGTTTTGATTCGGTGACAACCTCACCTACATGGATTGTTTAGACAATGGTGCCAACCTCACCAACTAACGGGTTGTTTAGACTCCGGTGGCAACCTCACCTATACACAGGTTGTTTATGACTCCGGTGCCAACCTCACCTCAAATCAAATAGTTTTGCAATAGACAACAGTGAACACTCACTCACAAACTCTCCTCACAAAATAATGAATACAATTTTAGCTTAGGAGATTTGAGAACAATGCACAATGTATGCTCTAAGATTGGCTCAATATGATTTGAAAGTGTAATTGATGTAAAAATAGATTAAGACACTTTGAGAGTAGATGAATATCAATTTAGGTTCATGCTCCAGTATTAAATACCATCAATGAGGCTCTATATACAGGTATCCAAGAAAAGTAGTCGTTTATAGCTGTTATTAGCTTTCTGCCAAACATTTGGTCGACCAAAATTAAAGCTAGTCGACCACAAATATAGCCTTTGGAGTTTGATACGTCAGTGTAACTCTAACGGTCGCTTCTGGCCATTAGTTTGAAAAGTGGTCGACCACTTGTAGTCGACCAAAATCACTGTTGGTCATTTTTCAAACTCTGACAGGATTTTTGGCATTTTTCAGATTTTGACGGCTTTTGGCGTTTTTCAAAAACTGACTTTTAAACTTGTTTTAAACACTTTAAAAATATTAAAAATCAATTTGAAAAGAGTATTTTGACTATTGCAAACTTGTTTTACTTTCACAAAGATATTTAATAATAATTTAGAAAGTATTCATACCGAAACAAAATTTTAGTTTGCAAGTAGAAAAATCTCTTTTTAACCTATATCAAATGGTCATGATTTCAAACATATTTGTAACTTATTTAAACTTAAGAAATCATGTTTTGAAGAACATTTTGCCTATTCAAAATCATTATTTTTTATTTTCAAACTTCTATAATAAAATAACCATTTTAAGCTTAAGATAGTTTGAAAACTCTTTTGAAAAGTATGAGCCAATGCAAAAAGTTTGAAAACTCTTTTGAAAAGTATGAGCCAATGCAAAGAGAATCTATGTGCAATGAACTAAATCAAATACAAGACTAAGTATGAAATATACCATATCTAGATACAATCTTGTATCTTGGTTGTCCATCTTCAAACTTGATTCTAATAAGTCCAATATACATCCATCTTCAAGCTTGCTTTCTTGATCAACTTGAGTTAGAACTTGTAAAGCTATTTCACTACACACTCAAGTTAAATCATTAGTACTAAATCAAATGTTTATTATCTTCAAAATAAGAGTGAGTAAGATTGAAATCTCAATTTCCCAACAATTTCCCCCTTTTTGATGATGACAAACATTGATTTATGAAATAAAATAAAATATGCAATAAGGATATGAAAATATGAAGTTTGACAATTTTACCTTAATCCTTACCATATTTTAAGCTTCATCTCAAAATATGCTTTGAGAAAGTAAGAGGAACTTTCTCTCCCTTTTTAACTCAATTAAACATCATATGCATAATATGAGAAAATTAAAAAATGTGTGCTAAACAAAGTTCTCCCTTTTAAAATATGCACACTCATAAATGAATCCTTTTATGCTCATTTTCATAAATAAACATACTTCTCCCTCTTTTGACATCACTAAAAGGATAGAAAATAATTTTCAAACTAGATGTCTTGCAAGGAACGAATCTTTCAAAATATTTTCAAAAAGAGCATAAGGTTGAAAAGATTTCCAAGAAAATCTAATATATAAAAAAAATCTGAATAGTTCTTAAAAAATCTCTTTCACACATATATTTATATATATATTTAAAAAGGAGTAAGGATAAGAAATAAATAAAGATAAGTGTCCTTACCAAACCTTGATTTTTCTCCCTCAAAATATGCTTAAAAAAAAAAGAGAGTGAAACTCTCCCTTAAACTTATAAAGTATGCATATTTTGAATATTTGAGCTCATAGATACCACTTGTGAAAAATTTAGCTCATGGATACCACTTGTTAAAAAAAATTTAGCTCATGGATACCAATTATGTGAATAGCCAAATTGATACCAATTAGTTTAAATTAAAAATAAAGACCAAATTGATACCAATGGAGTTTCAAGCAATCAAGAATCAAAATACATTCTTCTCCCCATATTAGTTCACGATATTACTCTCTCTATTTGAATTTTAAGACAAAAGTATATGAAAGAGCAATACACAAATAATTTTCTCCCGTGTGAAATAGTATGACAAGTTATGCAATAAGGAGATTTGGGGGAATCAAGAATTGAACAATCTTCAAAATAGGAATAACAATATCAAACAAAAGATTGAACGACAATATGATACCAAAATAAGAGCATTCTTTTTATTTTTAGCAAAACTTCTTCTATTGATAATAAGTATGGCAACTATAGCATATTCAAAATAGAGAAGTTTCATCACATCATGATCATGAAAGCTCTAGGACAAGGTGAAAATAATTTTATTGAACATCATGAAAACTCTAGCATAATTTTCACTTGTTGAAAATGTTTTTCTCCAAGAATAATCAATATAAAGCATAGGAGAAATTAAAATCATTTAAGCACATTAATGAAATAATTTCTTTTTCTTTATTTTTATCTAACTATGAAGAGCATATCAAAATTTATGGAAAAATGATAATGATAAATCTTAGCATAAGCAAATCATAGATATGCTCCCCCTCAATATATGAATTATACTAACCAAAGTAAGCAAAGATCATTCATATATGTGAGAGATATCAATTATGAATACCAATTATTTATGGATACCAATTATTTTTGAAAATATTTACCAATGTTTTAATCAATGCACTTTCTTCTCCTCCTTTTGATATTATAAAAAAGTATCCTTGCAAAAGCTCTTCATCTCTTTGTGTTGAGGTTGGACTTAATCATCATCTTTGATTTTTCATTAAGATCTAATCATTCAAGCTTAATTTCATACCATTCTTTTTCTTCGTGAAAGTTGAGAGCTTCGTGAAGTCATTGGTTTTGTTCTTGGAGCACCCACTTTCTTGCATGTTCCTACAATAAAGATTCAAGTATGGATTTTTGGTACCCACATAACTTTGGGTCCTTGGGGGGATAATCTTTGAATTCTTTAGTACCCATTCTAGTTTTCCACCAAAGTATGCATTTTTCTTTACAAAGCATGAGAAACTAGTATGTCTATTTTGATTGCAATAAGTACAAGTATGCTTAGTATTACTAGCTTTCACAAAATAGTTTTTGAGGTATTTTTATTTTATAGAAGATTTGTACCCAATACTTCCTTTGTCAGAAACGCATTTTTGTCCACTAAGCATCATATCAAAATTTTTCTTTCCATTTGTAAATTTGTGGATAACTTTAGTCAAATCGAAAATTTTGTCATTCAAGGAAATATTTTCATTTAATAAAATATCACAATTGCTACAAGGTAATTTTGTTTCCTTTTCTTTTGTAAGCTCTTCAACTATTTTTGACAAACTAAGAATTTTCTTTTTGAGAGCATTATTTTTGAAAATGAGTTTTTCATAGTTTTTGTGTAAATCATTAAAGTCACTCAATAGATTTTCATATGATAAATCACAATCACTATCATTTTCACTAAACTCACTACTTGTATCACTAACATCATGAAATTTACTTTTAGGTTCAAGTGAGCTTACCTCATTTTCTATTGCCATGAAGCACATGTTGTCTTTTTAATCTCCTTCATTGCTTTCTTTCATCAAGATCTCATGTGTCATGAGCGAACCCATAAGTTCTTCTAGAGGAAGTTTGGTGAGATCCTTTGCTTCTTGAATTGCCACTACTTTACTTCTATATGCTCTAGGAAGACTCCTAGGCACTTTGTTTACCAAATCTATGTCATAAAATGATTTTTCAAGAGCATTGAGAGAATTAATAATAGTAGTGAATCTAGAAAATATTTGTGCAATAGTCTCATCTTTATGCTTCTTGAATAATTTGTATTGGCGAGCAAGAATATTGATTTTTATCTCTTTCAAAGAATTCGTGCCTTGATATGTCACTTCAAGCAAATTCCACATATCATGAGCATTTGTGGCTTTTTCAACATTATTGAATATATCTCTATCTATACCACAAATCAAAATATGCATAGCTCTACTATTCTTTGAAAAAGCAATTTTATCATTTACATCATATTCATCAATTTCTTTATTAACAAACTTATCCCCAACCTTTTTCTTAAAAATAAATGGACCTTTAGTAACAATATGCCATAAATCAAAATCTAAAGATTGTATATATGTAAGCATCCTATTTCTCCAATAATTAAAATCGATTCTATTGAAAAAAGGTGGTCTAGTTGAAAAATCCCCCATTTGAAAGATTTTGAAAATTGTTTGGGTATGTTATCTCAAGACGGTTAAGTATTTAAAATTTGAGTACCAAGCTCTGATACCAATTGTTAGAAATTATTAGCCTAAGATTGACTACCCAAGAGGGAGGGGGGTGAATTGGGTTTTAAAACTTTTAAGAAAACTTTTCAATTATGTAAAACCATTGACCACTATTTTTAAACTTTGAAGCTAAACAAATAATATTACCAAGTATATAGCAATAATATTAAGCAAATAAAGTACACTATATATTAAACACTCAATCAAATAGCTTGCAATAAAGTAAAGAGTGTAGGGATAGA
>JXTC01000003.1:3360325-3370449 GCA_002914845.1 Trema orientale
TTTTGACAGCTTTTGGCGTTTTTCAAAAACTGACTTCTAAACTTGTTTTAAACACTTTAAAAACATTAGAAATCAATTTGAAAAGAGTATTTTGGTTATTGCAAACTTGTTTTACTTTCACAAAGATATTTAATAATAATTTAGAAAGTATTCATACCGAAACAAAATTCTAGTTTGCAAGTAGAAAATCTCTTTTTAGCCTATATCAAAAGGTCATAATTTAAAACATATTTGTAACTTATTTAAACTTAAGAAATCTTGTTTTGAAGAATATTTTGCCTATTAAAAATCATTATTTCTTATTTTCAAACTTCTATAATAAAATAACCATTTTAAGGTTAAAATAGTTTGAAAACTCTTTTGAAAAGTATGAGCCAATGCAAAGAGAATCTATGTGCAATGAACTAAATTAAATACAAGACTAAGTGTGAAATATACCATATCTAGACACGATCTTGTATCTTAATTATCCATCTTCAAACTTGATTCTAATAAGTCCAATATACATCCATCTTCAAGCTTACTTTCTTGATCAACTTGAGTTAGAACTTGTAAAGCTATTTCACTACACACTCAAGTTAAATCATTAGTACTAAATCAAATATTTGTTATCTTCAAAATAAGAGTGAGTAAGATTAAAATCTCAATTTCCCAACATATAAAATCCAATAAAGTGCCATTTAGAGCCTCCATTACATACTATATAGCAATCAATATGATTTATTGAATATGAAAGGATGGTTACATCAATACAGTCTTTTCATAACAACATTAGAACACCACCTAAACTGACTCTAGGAACTTCTAAACCGTGCTGGAATTTAAAAACATTACGAAACTTAGTAATAGACCCAGATTGAAGCTTTGTTTCCATAAGAAACAAAACCTGGGGCATTTGCTGTCGAACAAGCAAATGGAGGTAGCAGAATGCACTCGGTTCCCCAAGCCCCGTGCATTCCAACTGAGGATTGTCATGGCTCTTGGCGGGGTTGCAACGCAACCGCCACCAGTAAAGTGGATGAGGTAGTAGAAGTGTCACTCTTCTTTAGACATTTAAAAACTTGGCGCATGGTGGAGTCGATGGCCTTGAAGTCTCGTTTGAAGTTTACAATAGGTGGGACATTTTTACTCTGTAACTTGGCTTTGCTTTTGACAGCACTGGTAGATGCAAAATAAGATGCATGACCAGCAACAAAAGCAGAGGATGAGGTCGCGGTTGTCACTCCAGAGATGCAGTTAGAATCCAACACAGAGAGGGGTCGTGAAGTATTATCAGCAACAGGGGAAAGAGCAGGGCCAAAGGGGATCGTGCCATGTAGAGGCAAGGAGGGGGTCTCTGGAAGTGGAGCGGTTGAAATTATACATGTAGTTTTTTTTGGTAAGGTAGTAACTGCTATGGCATCCGAAAAAAGAGGAACTGATGGGTTCGGAACTGATGGGTTCGGAACTACTGGGTTCCGAACCGCTGGAGGTGGATAATGTCGAGCCACCGCCATGAGTCTGCTGGTATTGCTGTTTACTTATTTAGAGCCTATGATGTCTTGTGGATAAGGCATTGCCATGGATAAATGAGTGAGAGAGGGCCCCATAGTCGTGTGAACAAGACGAGTGAGGAGAGGCCATGCACTAGCCTGTGAGAAATCAGGTCAATAGCGATCTATCCCAGCGGTCTTTGGAGGAGTTCCATGCATCCATGGCCCATAAGGAAGACTGTGCATAACACCTTGATCTTCAAGTTCCAGAAACTTGAGGTACTAATTGGAAACATGGCCTAATTTTCCACAGTGAAAACAGAACTCATTTAACCGTTCGTATTTGAACTCAACCCAGAGTTTGTCTTCAACTTGTGGGAGTTTGAGCATTTTGCCCCAGAGCAGTGGCTTGGATACATCAAGAAAAATCCGAATATGCATATAAGGACCCCAACCCTCAAGTAGAGAGGCAGTATCAACTTCAAGAAAATCTCCTAACCACTCGCCAATCATCTTGCCTAAAGCTTTGCTTTTGCTCAGAAAAGGAAGGCGATAGATTTGAATCCAAAAAGGTATCTTGGTCAAAGAATCAACAGAGATGTGGGTCATGGCATCAGGAACTCCCAAAACAATAGGATGATTGCTAAAATGCCATGGTTCACCAAGAAGCACCCTCCGCTGGTCACCAGCACAACCGAATTGGAATAAGAAGATGCCAGGATCCAATTCAGTGACAAGAACGTCATAACGCCACTTCCAGAGATCAACCATAGTTTTCTTGAAAGCCTTTTTATTATAGAGGCGTAGGGACAGTATTCGGCCAATTAAAGCATAAGTCAGTAATCGTTCATCATCTTCGAGATAGTATTTTGAATAAGTGAAAATTGTAATCAATTTTTACAACCTATCTCAAAGACCTATAAAATAATATCCCTCTCTAATCAATTCAATTGAGAAAATAATTGATAGGATATTATTAGTATCTAAGTCAATGATATTGTATTATAGGTTAGAATTCAATATACTGTCTTGTATGATAGATGAAAATTGCATATACTATCATACAAACAATCTTATGAGTGAGATGAATTACTTCAAAATTAGTTTTTCCCAAGGGACTCTATTATTAGAAAAATATATAATATTTTGTCAAATTTTAATGGAAGATACCATATTCCTGAAAATTTATAATAAATTTTTTGGTTTAACTTTTTATCAAATCTCATCATTTCTACTCATAAAAATAGAACAAATTCGTGTAAAGTGACAAAACTTACGCATAAAAGTGCCCAAATCCAAGGAATTTTGGCAACATTTTTTGTTTTTGCTTTTAATAACAAAATGGATAATGAATATTTTCTCAAATCACACCTTGAAGACATCTTTACACTACATTTCACTCTAAAAATAAAAAAATATAAATATTATCAAACAAGCCCTAATTTTGCCAAAATTAAACTTGTAGCCTACAAAAATATTATTCTAGAAGATCTAAGACAAATTGATCTCGCTTTTTGCATGCATTTAGATTTTGCCTCAAAAGATCTTATACCATTACGAGATTACTACCTACTTATAAACTGCTACCCATAATTTTTTCTGACAAATGTATTCGGAATTCCACAACTTATATTTTATTTATTTATATGTTCTTACTACTTTTGACTACATTCAAATAAGAGGTTTATTATTGTTACAGCTGAGAAAAGATAGTATAAAGGTAATTTGTGCAATCTCACATAATGATTTATATATAAAGAGTCATCTCTCAATGATTTTAGATTGCAATCTCACGTAATGATTCATATATAAAGAGTCATCTCTCAATGATTTTAGATCAAAACGGACAATATCATATGCCAAAAATGAATGAACCGCTGTAATTTTTCATTATTTTGGAGCTATTTTCATGATTAATATTTATAAAATTTGCCTTATAACTTATTTTATGTTGGCCTGTTGACTCAAGTTTTAATTCATTGTCAAATATTGGTTATACAATTGTAAGAACATGTTTGAAACTCAAAATTTACATTTTATAGTTACTGGGAAATTCTTGTGTAAGAGAGACAAAATATCTCCTACTGTAAGATAATTGTTCTAATTGATTTTATTGGTTAAAAGCTAAGGATTATAATATTTATTATGGACTCTACCCAATTTTATTTTAGTCTCAAAAGAAAGAAACTTATCATCTTTTCTTAATCCACCACTCACATTTTCTTATCTTCTCTTTGGATATAAACTCTCTATGACTCCTCAAACATGGAGTAAACCACTATTGTTAAAATAAAAAAAAAAAACAAAAAGACCTTGAAAATGAAGGCACATAAAATCACCGACCACATTATCATTCTCCACAATCAAAATCTCATCAGGAAAAAGAATAAAGTTGTGTCACTATTAAAAGTTTCCAATTTTACACTAGAAACAAACATCACATTATAGCCTTAAAATATTTCATAATCTAGTTTTAAAAATAATCACAATTATACGTATATAAATTTTTTTGAATTATCATGGAATTACATTAAACAAGAAACTAGTACTGACCCAAAAAACTAGCCTTTGAGATTTCTCTCTCTTGAGAAGTAAGTGGAATCCAGGATAGAAATTTTGGGATTTTACCATTCATTGTATATATGCCCAAATCAGAAGATCCCCAAATGATAAACAAAAAATTATCATATTGAAATAGCAAGATTATTTGTGTTTAGAATGAAATAGCAAGATTATTTATAGTATAAACACGATGTTGTGCTTTTGTTCTTCAAGTTCCAGATCTGCAATTGCCAACTGGGGCTAGCTCAGTTGGTCCAAGGCTTTAGGGATGTGTGTGTGAGTTTGGAAGGGTCAGGGGTTCAAGCCTTGGTAGTATGTGTGTGTTATTTTCCTTTAAATTTGTAGTAAGTGGTGGTCATTAGTTAAGCCCAAAAAAAAAAAAAAGTTCTAGATCTGCAATAGATAAAGCAAAGCCGAGCATTCTAATTCCTATTTTCTTCATTTTTATATTTTTTGTTTTGTTTCTTATTTTATTATTTTTTAAACCAGTTAAGAGATCTGTGAAAATTCATTGTCATATACATCTTGTATTATGGAGAAAATAATAATGAGAGAGAGTAGCAATGGCCATTGGGAAAAGTTTTAGGCCGTAAAGGAGAGGAGAAAAAAAAGTATATAATGGTGGGCGGGCATATTTTTGGTATACTAAAGTATACTTACTGTCATTTGGGATCACTATTTTTACAATCATTAAATTTAATCAAATGGCTCATATAGTCCTCCTATGAGTTCGAAAGATTTTGCTCCTCTTATACTAGAACCCTCCTATAGTTATTATGTTTTATTTTTTCTTTTTTTGAAAGAACGCGGTTTAGACTTGATTGATATAGAATTATGTGCTTAAGGTGAGGATGTTGTGAATTCTTATGCATACTCAAACATGTCTAATAGATCTATTATCATAAAATTGTGAATAGTTCACAAAATATGGAAGACCTTCACATCAAAGATCTAAGAACCAAGCTTCTCACTTTATGCCTAGCAATTTAGAAATGAAGTATACGTGTAAACTTAATTTAAGCACGACAAGAACAACTGAAACGATTGCCATGGTACTCTTTAATCATACCGAGCTTATCCATATTCAAAAAAGAAGAAACCACATCGATATTGTTGAGAATAAGTGTTTAACCATACCGAGCTTACCATCTCCAAAAAAGGAAGAAATCACATCAGTATTGGTGAGAATAAGGGTGTAGTGAAAGAGAAATACATGTAAATATTACAAAAAGGGCTTGAGAGCATTGATAATACCAGTTGTAATATTACATAATGATACTAAAAGCAGTAAATTATTACCAAATTTTGAATACCAAGTGGTTTGATAACTGAATTGTTTGAACATAAATGTTACACTGAATTTAATATATTTGCGTGTTTATATTTAATAAATTGCTAACTGCAGTTCATATCCAAAATTTAGAGCATCTGGAATCTAATGCTAATACTATATGCTAATGCATAATATACTAGCATAGAAAACATAACATTATGCATTAATTTATTCAGTCAAATATATTGACATACAAACATACTTACCACTGACCATCTTTGGGACATTTATTGTGCCAAACTTGACATACAAATATCTGCTAAATAATCTGCGTTACATTTGGCAGTTGATTAGCTTTAATTTAATTATTATGAAAATCTCATTTTCTAATTAAAAAAACAACATTTCATTGTAATCAATTGTTTACCACTCTTTTTTAGTATTTGATAATAGCAATGAATTGGTCCGTGGATACTAGTGATCAACAATTGACTTATTAACTAATGAATAATAAAAATTTCAAAAATATCATTTAGAATAACATTACGCATTATACTAAAAGAAAATATTTTTCCAAATTTAATGTTTTGTTATTTTCCGTTACAAATACGACATTGACATTGGCATATGGGTTGTAGATGATCTATTACCAAACAACTGATGTGTGTAACTCATCACATTTATGTAGGATTATAAGCTCATGACCTCCATTTTCATCTTAATTTATAATCTTTGTTTTTGCCATTAATTATAACAAAATAGAAATTGCTATTGACCATATTTTCTTTTTAGAATAACTTGTCAATTTAAGCCCTTCATAATTTCTTTAAACAAAAAAGAATGGAGATTTGAATTTTAGACCTCCGTACGTATCATAAAGAGCAGCTGGTTACCACACAGACTATGCTAAAGTATGCTGTAATCACAAACTAATTTTCACATTCCTATATCTGATTTTTTTTTTTAATTTTTGGCGGGGGAGGTACATTACTTATGTTTGAAACTTGGATTTTGGTAGGGAAAAAAAATAAAAAGTAAGAGAAAAGTTGAAGAAAAGAGAAGAAAAATTTTTCCCAAAATTTTATAATATTTCATTTTCGAAATTTTCTCCCTCATAATCCTTTTAGCATAATCTAAATCATGCAAAATTACTCTAAACATTTCTTAAACTTTGTTCATAAAAGTTTTTCCTTCTTTTTATTTTTTTACAAGATCAAAACCCTAAAATAGATCTAAGTTCCAAACAGATTGTGTCTTTTCAGACAACCTAATTGATTGTAAACTATGGGGGGAAACTCAACGTAAGTTTTGGACATTGATAATAACCCCTCCTTAAAAAACTACGTTAGTTGAGAAATGAGGCAAAAAAGAAAAAATGGCAGCCATAGATTGGAGACATGAGGGGCCCAAAGACATTGGCAATGTAAAACTGCTAAATTGACTACAAACAAAACAGTGCATCCCCTCATTTTCCATTTTATGCTATCCAGGAAAATTGAAATTAAATTATTATTTTTAATTTATATTTAATGAATTAAAAAAAAAAAAAAGAAAAAAAGAGAAGAAAATTATGGCGGATGAAAAAAATCCAAAAACCCACCAAAGCCTTATCGCCATTGTACTTTGTCAGGCAGAGAAGTAGCCACACATGCCCATTTCCAAATTTCCATTAGCCATTAAAACTCAACTGGTTTTTGCCTCTCTCTCCCTTCTTTCTCTCTCCTCTCTCGTTACCATTATATTATCCCCACTTTCACAGCCACACACCCTCTTTCTCTTCTCTCAACCCAACTCAACGTAACCCACGTCTTTGAATTCTATTCAAAACCGTCTCTGAGAGAGGTAAGAATGTATGTTCTGTAAAACTATCAGTTTTTGGATTTGGGTTTTCGTTTTTTCAATCAAATTTTTGTAATATTGTTGTTTTTTGTTGAATTTTGCCCCTGGTGATAAGAATTTTCCATGAATTGTAGAGAAAGAGTATGAATTTATCATAGAATTTAGTAGTAGTAGGTGGGAGCATGCAAGGAACAATGGCTTCCATGGCTTCCCTGGTCAGTCTGGGGAGTGTTATGGTAGTGGGTTCTTCTGAAAGGTCCCGTTCATTTGTTAGGAGAGTTGCTTTGTCTAAAAGAGGCTTTAGAGGTAACAAAAGATGGCATTGTGTGTCAGTTTCTGTCTGTAAATATTCAGTCACAACGACAGATTTCATTGCTGATCAAGGCAATGCTGTGTCCCTTGATTCTAACACCTATAGAGGAAGTAGTAGTACTGATGGCCAAGCTGATTTTGTACTCAAGCCTCCCCCGAAGCCGGTATTGAAGTCCTCGGGGTCTAAGGCCGAAACCCTTTTAGGTGGGAACTCAGCAGATTGGGACCCTTCAATAAATAGTGGGGATTCTGATAATGAGGGGCTAGGTAGTGAAGAAGAGAGGAGTAAGGTCATTGAGTCGCTTGGAGAGGTTTTGGAGAAGGCTGAAAAGCTTGAAACTTCAACATCAGGTGAATTGGGTAGTAAGACAGGTAGTGGGTCTGTAAATAAACCAGCACCTTCTAATACCAGTACTACTTCTAGAAATGCCGTACCACCTGTGAACTCAACAGCGAATCGGAGGTCTAAAACGTTGAAGAGTGTGTGGCGCAAAGGGGATAACGTTGCATCTGTACAAAAAGTTGTAAAGGAATCATCAAAGCCTGATAGGAAGGTTGATAGAGAAGAACCTAAATCTAGGGGAGGAGTGAAGGTAGAGTCTCAAACCCCTGCTTCTTTAAGGCCGCAGCCACCCTTGAGACCACAACCAAAATTACAAGCAAAACCTTCTGTAGCTCCACCTCCTATAAAAAAACCTGTTATCTTGAAGGACGTGGGGGCTGTTCGAAAGTCTCGAGTGAATGAAACTGATTCGTCTTTCAGAACAAAAGAGCGGAAGCCGATTTTAATTGACAAATTTGCGACCAAGAAACCAGTGGTTGATCCTCTAATCGCTCAAGCAGTTTTAGCTCCTACAAAACCAGTAAAGAGCCCTCCTCCCGGAAAATTCAAAGACGAATACAGGAAGAAAAATGTTCCAGCTGGGGGCTCGAGGAGGCGGTTAGTTGCTGATGATGATGTTGAGATTCCTGACGAAGAGTCATCAGAACTTAATGTCTCCATCCCTGGAGCCAGGAAAGGGAGGAAGTGGAGTAAAGCCAGCCGGAAGGCAGCTCGTCTCCAGGCTGCCAAAGACGCTGCTCCTGTCAAAGCAGAAATCCTAGAGGTTGGTGAAAGAGGTCTGTTGATTGAGGAGTTGGCTTTCAATCTGGCCATCAATGAAGGTGAAATTCTTGGGTATTTGTACTCAAAAGGAATTAAGCTGGATGGAGTTCAAACTCTTGACAGAGATATAGTAAAAATGGTTTGCAAAGAGTATGATGTGGAAGTCATAGATTTGGACCCCGTAAAAGTGGAAGAAATGGCCAGAAAGAAGGAATTTCTTGATGAAGAAGACTTGGACAAACTGGAAGATAGGCCTCCAGTCCTAACTATTATGGGTCATGTGGATCATGGCAAGGTATGTGGCATTCTGTCTTGTCCTTTACGTGATTTTGGCATTTTCTTTAGTCAATTTCTTGTCTCCTTTGATGTACTCATAGGCTTTGGTATCCAAGTATTGTTGATATGCTTATGGTATTCCTGTTTTGCAGACAACCCTTTTGGATTGCATCCGGAAAAGCAAGGTACGTGTTCAAATGTTGTAGCTTATTTTATTTTGATTCGCCTTTCAGTTGTACCTCATGGTTTTAGGTGTCTAAGTATGCAAGGCAGTTTTTTCTTGATAAACCTGGAGAATTTTTTCATTCTTATATCAATTGGATACCTTATCGAAGTTAGGTTATAGACTATAGCAGAATCATTATGACAAGCTGCTAGTTCTGATGTTTTCGGTTTTGGATTAATAGATCCAAGTAGAATTGATGCTTGCACTCCTACTCATAATTTTTAACCAAAGGCTGATTGGTCAATATATACAGGTAGCTTCCTCAGAAGCAGGTGGAATTACCCAAGGAATTGGGGCATATAAGGTGCTAGTACCTTTTGATGGCAAGTTGCAACCATGTGTTTTCCTTGATACTCCTGGGCATGAGGTATACTCACTTGCAAATGATCACTTAAAACTCACATGCCAACAAGTTCTCAATACTTCTGGTCTTGTTTAAGCAACAAGTTTCATTTTGCTGGAATGTGTTGGTATGAACTGTAACTTCCATGCACTTTTCTTGCCTTAGATGATATGTATAATGTGCGCTCCTGTAGGCTTTTGGAGCAATGAGAGCTCGCGGCGCAAGGGTGACAGACATTGCCATCATTGTAGTGGCTGCTGATGATGGAATTCGCCCTCAAACAAATGAAGCAATAGCTCATGCCAAAGCAGCTGGAGTACCAATAGTGATAGCTATAAATAAGGTACCTGATTGTTGTGCTGCTTGTACCTGTCATTGTCTGGGTTCTTTCTTGGTCTTTTATTTGGGCTAATGAGGTCACATTTTGTTCTGTAATTCCATTTTTTTTTCCCAACGAGTTTCTGTTTCTAATAATATTGAGGAGGAATCAGAACTTTCATTTTATGCTTTTCATGCGCATGTCACTGACACTGATTTCTTTCTTTTCTCATTGGATCAGATAGATAGAGATGGAGCTAATCCAGAACGAGTGATGCAAGAGCTTTCTTCAATTGGTCTAATGCCAGAAGATTGGGGTGGTGACATCCCAATGGTCCAGGTTATTATTTCCCGCACCACTTCTTATGCTTTTTTTCTTTTCTTTCCCTTTTTTTTTT